>NW_025569979.1:0-29294 GCF_020424385.1 Procambarus clarkii | reverse complement strand
AAGTGGTTCAAATAGCTTCAGCTACCACTTCCTTTTGTCCGGCCGTGATGGTCAAGCGGATTAAGGTGCCCTGTAGTTACCAGTTGCGTTGCTCCTGGGAGTATGGGTTCGAGTCACTTCTGGGGTGTGAGTTTTCAGTCGCATATAGTCCTGGGGACCATTCAGGCTTGTTCGCATTTGTGTTCCTCACGTGTGCCCCAAAGAATGAGGTGATTTGGTGAAATGCTATGCCCAAGATTACCATCCGAGTTACTGGCGGGGAAGTGGTTCAAATTGCTTCGGCTACCACTTCCCTTTGTCCGGCCGTGATGGTCAAGCGGATTAAGGCGCCCTGTAGTTACCAGTTGCGTTGCTCCTGGGAGTATGGGTTCGAGTCACTTCTGGGGTGTGAGTTTTCAGTCGCATATAGTCCTGGGGACCATTCAGGCTTGTTCGCATTTGTGTTCCTCACGTGTGCCCCAAAGAATGAGGTGATTTGGTGAAATGCTATGCCCAAGATTACCATCCGAGTTGCCAGCGGGAAGTGGTTCAAATAGCTTCGGCTAACACTTCCTTTTGTCCGGCCGTGATGGTCAAGCGGATTAAGGCGCCTGTAGTTACCAGTTGCGTTGCTCCTGGGAGTATGGGTTCGAGTCACTTCTGGGGTGTGAGTTTTCAGTCATATATATATATATATATATATATATATATATATATATATATATATATATATATATATATATATATATATATATATATATATATATATATATATGTTGTACCTAGTAGCCAGAATGCACTTCTCTGCCTACTATGCAAGGCCCGATTAGCCTAATAAGCCAAGTTTTCTTGAATTAATATTTTTTCGACTACCTAACCTACCTAACCTAACCTAACCTAACTTTTTCGGCTACCTAACCTAACCTAACCTATAAAGATAGGTTAGGTTAGGTTAGGTAGGGTTAGTTAGGTTCGGTCATATATCAACGTTAATTTTAACTCCAATAAAAAAAATTGACCTCATACATAATGAAATGGGTAGCTTTATAATTTCATAAGAAAAAAATTAGATAAAATATATTAATTCAGTAAAACTTGGCTTATTAGGCAAATCGGGCCTTGCATAGTAGGCTGAGAAGTGCGTTCCTAATAAGCCAAATGACCTCATTTCATTATGTATGAGGTCAATTTTATTTTATTGGAATTAAAATTAACGTAGATATGTGACCGAACCTATCCAACCCTACCTAACCTAACCTAACCTATCTTTATAGGTTAGGTTAGGGTAGGTAGCCGAAAATGTTAGGTTAGGTTAGGTTAGGTAGGTTAGGTAGTCGAAAAACAATTAATTCATAAAAACTTGGCTTATTAGGCAAATTGGGCCTTGAATAGTAGGCTGAGAAGTGCGTTCTGGCTACTAGTACGACATATATATATATACACACATATATATATATATATATATATATATATATATATATATATATATATATATATATATATATATATATATATATATATATATATATATATATATATATATATATATGTACGACATATATATATATATATATACCTAGTAGCCAGAACGCACTTCTCAGCCTACTATGCAAGGCCCAATTTGCCTAATAAGCCAAGTTTTCATGAATTAAGTATTTTTCGACTACCTTACGTACCTAACCTAACCTAACATTTTCGGCTACCTAACCTAACCTACCTACAAAGATAGGTTAGGTTAGGTTACGTAGGGTTGGTTAGGTTCGGTCATATATCTACGTTAATTTTAACTCCAATAAACAAAAATTGACGTCATACATAATGAAATGGGTAGCTTTATCATTTCATAAGAAAAAAATTAGAGAAAATATATTAATTCAGGAAAACTTGGCTTATTAGGCAAATCGGCCTTGCATAGTAGGCTGAGAAGTGCGTCTGGCTACTAGGTACGACATATATATATATATATATATATATATATATATATATATATATATATATATATATATATATATATATATATATATACGACTGTGAGGGACGGCTGGAAACACCAGACGGTGAGCCGCGAGGATGATCCTCGGGGTCTTGAGGATGGAGAGGATGGAGAGGAAGACAAGGAGCTGGTGGAAGTATTGGGGGTCTAAGGTGAGGAGGAGATGTGTGACGCACCACCAGCATGTCAAAGAAAGAGTTAAGGTGCTGAACCTGGAGTCTTCCTGCAGGGAAGGAAACCTGGTCGCGATATTTTAAAATGAGAAAGACTTCCTCAAATGTGTAGTGTATGTATGCGCGGGAGAAAGGAGGGTGGGCGTCACCGCTATTAATGAAGCGAGGCTGGGAAGTAGAGCACTCGGTCTGTGATACAGTCCTGCTGGAGCTGGCCACAGCGTCGCGCCGGCGCCTCTGTAAGTGAATGATGGATTGGGGGCAAAGGGGAGAGGATGAGGGGCAAGGGAGAGAAGATGAGGGGCAAGGGAGAGAAGATGAGGGGCAAGGGAGAAAGGATGAGGGGCAAGGAAGAGAAGATGAGGGGGCAAGGGAGACAGGATGAGGGGCACGGGAGAGAGGATGAGGGGCAAGGGAGAGAGGATGAGGGGCAAGGGACAGAGGATGAGGGGCAAGGGAGAAAGGATGAGGGGCAAGGAAGAGAAGATGAGGGGCAAGGGAGAGAGGATGAGGGGCAAGGGAGAGAGGATGAGGGGCAAGGGAGAGAGGATGAGGGGCAAGGGACAGAGGATGAGGGGCAAGGGGGAGAGGATGAGGGGCAAGGGACAGAGGATGAGGGGCAAGGGAGAGAAGATGAGGGGCAAGGGAGAGAGGATGAGGGGCAAGGGAGAGAGGATGAGGGGCAAGGGGGAGAGGATGAGGGGCAAAGGAGAGAGGATGAGGGGCAAGGGAGAGAAGATGAGGGGCAAGGGGGAGAGGATGAGGGGCAAAGGAGAGAGGATGAGGGGCAAGGGAGAGAAGATGAGGGGCAAGGGGGAGAGGATGAGGGGCAAGGGAGAGAGGATGAGGGGCAAGGGAGAGAGGATGAGGGGCAAGGGGGAGAGGATGAGGGGCAAAGGAGAGAGGATGAGGGGCAAGGGAGAGAAGATGAGGGGCAAGGGAGAGAGGATTGGGGGCAAGGGAGAGAAGATGAGGGGCAAGGGAGAGAGGATGAGGGGCAAGGGAGAGAGGATGAGGGGCAAGGGAGAGAAGATGAAGGCAAGGGAGAGAGGATGAGGGGCAAGGGAGAGAGGATCGATGAGGGGCAAGGAAGAGAGGATGAAAGGCAAGGGAGAGAGGATGAGGGGCAAGGGGGAGAGGATGAGGGCAAGGGAGAGAGGATGAGGGGCAAGAGAGAGAGGATGAGGGGCAAGGGAGAGAAGATGAGGGGCAAGGGAGAGAGGATGAGGGCAAGGGGGAGAGGATGAGGGGCAAGGGGGAGAGGATGAGGGGCAAAGGAGCGAGGATGAGGGGCAAGGGAGAGAAGATGAGGGGCAAGGGAGAGAGGATGAGGTGCAAGGGGGAGAGGATGAGTGGCAAGGGAGAGAGGATGAGGGGCAAGGGGGAGAGGATGAGGGGCAAGGGAGAGAGGATGAGGGGCAAGGGGGAGAGGATATCGAGGGGCAAAGGAGAGAAGATGAGGGGCAAGGGGGAGAGGATGAGGGGCAAGGGAGAGAGGATGAGGGGCAAGAGAGAGAGGATGAGGGGCAAGGGAGAGAGGATGAGGGGCAAGGGAGAGAGGATGAGGGGCAAGGGGGAGAGGATGAGGGGCAAGGAAGAGAGGATGAGGGGCAAGGGAGAGAGGATGAGGGGCAAGGGAGAGAGGATGAGGGGCAAGGGGGAGAGGATGAGGGGCAAGGAAGAGAGGATGAGGGGCAAGGGAGAGAGGATGAGGGGCAAGGGAGAGAGGATGAGGGCAAGGGAGAGAAGATGAGGGGCAAGGGAGAGAGGATGAGGGGCAAGGGGAGAGGATGAGGGGCAAAGGAGAGAAGATGAGGGGCAAGGGGGAGAGGATGAGGGGCAAGGGAGAGAAGATGAGGGGCAAGGAAGAGAAGATGAGGGGCAAGGGAGAGAGGATGAGGGGCAAAGGAGAGAGGATGAGGGGCAAGGAAGAGAAGATCAGGGGCAAGGGAGAGAGGATGAGGGGCATGGGGGAGAGGATGAGGGGCAAAGGAGAGAGGATGAGGGGCAAGGGAGAGAGGATGAGGGGCAAGGGAGAGAAGATGAGGGGCAAGGGGGAGAGGATGAGGGGCAAGGGGGAGAGGATGAGGGGCAAGGGAGAGAGGATGAGGGGCAAGGGGGAGAGGATATCGGGGGGCAAGGGAGAGAAGATGAGGGGCAAGGGGGAGTGGATGAGGGGCAAGGGAGAGAGGATGAGGGGCAAGGGAGAGAGGATGAGGGGCAAGGGAGAGAGGATGAGAGGCAAGGGAGAGAGGATGAGGGGCAAGGGAGAGAGGATGAGGGGCAAGGGGGAGAGGATGAGGGGCAAGGGGGAGAGGATGAGGGGCAAGGGGAGAGGATGAGGGGCAAGGGAGAGAGGATGAGGGGCAAGGGAGGATGAGGGGCAAGGGAGAGAAGATGTGGGGCAAGGGGGAAGGAGGATGAGGGGCAAGGAAGAGAGGATGAGGGGCAAGGGAGAGAGGATGAGGGGCAAGGGAGAGAGGATGAGGGGCAAGGGAGAGAAGATGAGGGGCAAGGGGGAGAGGATGAGGGGCAAGGGGGAGAGGATGAGGGGTAAGGGAGAGAGGATGAGGGGCAAGGGAGAGAGGACGAGGGGCAAGGGAGAGAAGATGAGGGGCAAGGGGGAGAGGATGAGGGGCAAGGAGAGAGGATGAGGGGCAAGGGAGAGAGGATGAGGGGCAAGGGAGAGAGGATGAGGGGCAAGGGAGAGAGGATGAGGGGCAAGGGGGAGAGGATGAGGGGCAAGGGAGAGAGGATGAGGGGCAAGGGGGAGAGGATGAGGGGCAAGGGAGAGAGGATGAGGGGCAAGGGGGAGAGGGTGAGGGGCAAAGGAGAGAAGATGAGGGGCAAGGGGGAGAGGATGAGGGGCAAGGGAGAGAAGATGAGGGGCAAGGAAGAGAAGATGAGGGGCAAGGGAGAGAGGATGAGGGGCAAAGGAGAGAGGATTAGGGGCAAGGAAGAGAAGATGAGGGGCAAGGGAGAGAGGATGAGGGGCATGGGGGAGGATGAGGGGCAAAGGAGAGAGGATGAGGGGCAAGGGAGAGAGGATGAGGGGCAAGGGAGAGAGGATGAGGGGCAAGGGAGAGAGGATGAGGGGCAAGGGAGAGAGGATGAGGGGCAAGGGAGAGAGGATGAGGGGCAAGGGAGAGAGGATGAGGGGCAAGGGAGAGAGGATGAGGGGCAAGGGAGAGAGGATGAGGGGCAAGGGGGAGAGGATGAGGGGCAAGGGAGAGAGGATGAGGGGCAGGGAGAGAGGATGAGGGGCAAGGGGGAGAGGATGAGGGGGAAGGGGGGGGCAAGGATGAGGGGCAAGGGGGAGAGGATGAGGGGCAAGGGAGAGAGGATGAGGGGCAAGGGAGAGAGGATGAGGGCAAGGGAGAGAGGATGAGGGGCAAGGGGGAGAGGATGAGGGGCAAGGGAGAGAGGATGAGGGGCAAGGGGGAGAGGATGAGGGGCAAGGGAGAGAGGATGAGGGGCAAGGGGGAGAGGATGAGGGGCAAGGGAGAGAAGATGAGGGGCAAGGGAGAGAGGATGAGGGGCAAGGGAGAGAAGATGAGGGGCAAGGGGCAGAGAGGATGAGGGGCAAGGGAGAGAGGATGAGGGGCAAAGGAGAGAGGATGAGGGGCAAGGGAGAGAAGATGAGGGGCAAGGGAGAGAGGATGAGGGGCATGGGGGAGAGGATGAGGGGCAAGGGAGAGAGGATGAGGGGCAAGGGAGAGAGGATGAGGGGCAAGGGAGAGAGGATGAGGGGCAAGGGAGAGAGGATGAGGGGCAAGGGAGAGAGGATGAGGGGCAAGGGAGAGAGGATGAGGGGCAAGGGAGAGAGGATGAGGGGCAAGGGAGAGAGGATGAGGGGCAAGGGAGAGAGGATGAGGGGCAAGGGGGAGAGGATGAGGGGCAAGGGGGAGAGGATGAGGGGCAAGGGAGAGAGGATGAGGGGCAAGGGAGGAGAGGATGAGGGGGAAGGGGGAGAGGATGAGGGGCAAGGGGGAGAGGATGAGGGGCAAGGGAGAGAGGATGAGGGGCAAGGGAGAGAGGATGAGGGGCAAGGGGGAGAGGATGAGGGGGGCAAGGGGGAGAGGATGAGAGGAGGGGCAAGGGGGAGAGGATGAGGGGCAAGGGAGAGAGGATGAGGGGCAAGGGGGAGAGGATGAGGGGCATGGGGGGCATGAGGGGGCATGGGGGAGAGGATGAGGGGCAAGGGAGAGAGGATGAGGGGCAAGGGGGAGAGGATGAGGGGCAAGGGGGAGAGGATGAGGGGCAAGGGGGAGAGGATGAGGGGCAAGGGAGAGAGGATGAGGGGCAAGAGGATGATCGGCAAGGGAGGATGAGGGGCAAGGGAGAGAGGATGAGGGGCAAGGGAGAGAGGATGAGGGGCAAGGGAGAGAGGATGAGCGGCAAGGGAGAGAGGATGAGGGGCAAGGGAGAGAGGATGAGGGGCAAGGGAGAGAGTAGGAGGGGCAAGGGAGAGAGGATGAGGGGCAAGGGAGAGAGGATGAGGGGCAAGGGAGAGAGGATGAGGGGCAAGGGAGAGAGGATGAGGGGCAAGGGAGAGAGGATGAGGGGCAAGGGAGAGAGGATGAGGGCAAGGGAGAGAGGATGAGGGGCAAGGGAGAGAGGATAAGGGGCAAGGGAGAGAGGATGAGGGGCAAGGGGGAGAGGATGAGGGGCAAGGGAGAGAGGATGAGGGGCAAGGGGGAGAGGATGAGGGGCAAGGGAGAGGGGCAAGGGAGAGAGGAGGATGAGGGGCAAGGGAGAGAGGATGAGGGGCAAGGGAGAGAGGATGAGGGGCATGGGGGAGAGAATGAGGGGCAAGGGAGAGAGGATGAGGGGCAAGGGAGAGAGGATGAGGGGCAAGAGGGAGAGGATGAGGGGCAAGGGAGAGAGGATGAGGGGCAAGGGAGAGAGGATGAGGGGCAAGGGAGAGAGGATGAGGGGCAAGGGAGAGAGGATGAGGGGCAAGGGAGAGAGGATGAGAGGCAAGGGAGAGAAGATGAAGGGAAAGGGAGATGATGGTTGTGGGTGATGGTTGATGGTGGCAGGAAAATATTAGTATTACATCACTAATTAGTTAATAATGTTATGATATGTATTCGTGTTTTAAAGATTCAATAGTATTTAAATTGTATATATTTTAAAAGTCTCTAGTCTCGTGTGACATACTGTGTTGGCAACTATGCTTCTGTGTCGTTGGCATTAGTAAAGTGGTGACTGGTGGTCCCTGGTGGTGACTGGTGGTCCCTGGTGGTCCCTTGTGGTAGCTGGTGGTCCCTGGTGGTGACTGGTGGTCCCTTGTGGTAGCTGGTGGTCCCTGGTGGTGACTGGTGGTCGCTGTTGGACCCTGTTGGTGGCTGGTGGTCTCTGGTGGTGACTGGTGGTCCCTGGTGGTCCCTGGTGGTGGCTCTGGTGGTCCCTTGTCAAGGCTGGTGGTCCCTCGTGGTGGCTGGTGGTCCCTTGTGGTGGTTGGTGTTCCCTTGTGGTGGTCCGTGGTGATCCCTGGTGGTCCCTTGTAGTGGCTGGTGGTCCCTGGTGGTCCCTTGTGGTAGCTGGAGGTCCCTGGTGATAACTGGTGGTCCCTGGTGGTCGCTAGTGGTCCCTGGTGGTGGCTCTGGTGGTCCATTGTGGAGGCTGGTGGTCCCTCGTGGTGGCTGGCGGTCCCTCGTGGTGGCTGGCGGTCCCTTGTGGTGGCTGGTGGTCCCTTGTTGTAGCTGGTGGTCCCTGCATGATGGTCGCTGGTGGTGGCTGGTGAACCCTGGTGTGGTCCCTGGTGGACCCTGCTGGTGGCTATAGTGGTCCCTATTGGTGACTGGTGGTCCCTGGTGGTGGGTAGTGGTCCCCGGTGATAGTTGATGGTCCCTGGTGGTCCCTGGTGGTCCCTGATGGATGGCTAGTGGTCCCTGTTGGTAGCTGTTAGTCCCTGGTGGGGATTGGTGGTCCCTGATAGTCCCTGGAGGTGGCTGGTGGTCCCTGGTGGTGGCCGGTGGTCCCTGGTTGTGGCTGGTTGACCCTGGTGGTGGCTGGTCGTCCTTGGTGGTGGCTGGTTGACCCTGGTGGTGGCTGGTTGACCCTGGTGGTGATTGGTGGTCCCTGATAGTCCCTGGAGGTGGCTGGTGGTCCCTGGTGGTGGCCGGTGGTCCCTGGTGTGGCTTGTTGACCCTGGTGGTGGCTGATGGTCCCTGGTGGTGGCTGGTGGTCCCTGGTGGTGGCTGGTGGTCCCTGGTGGTGGCTGGCGGTCCCTGGTGGTGGCTGGTCGTCCTTGGTGGTGGCTGGTGGTCCCTGGTGGTGGTTGGTGGTCCCAGGTAGTGGCTGGTGATCTTTGGTGGTGGCTGGCGGTCCCTGGTGGTCACTGGTGGTCGCTGGTGGTCCCTGGTGGTGGATGATGGTAGCTGGTGGTCGCTGGTGGTCCCTGGTGGTGGCTGATGGTAGCTGGTGGCCACTGGTCGGGGCTTATGGTCCCTGGTGGTGGCTGATGGTCACTGGTGGTCGCTGGTGGTCCCTGGTGGTGGCTGATGGTAGCTGGTGGTCACTGGTCGTGGCTTATGGTCCCTGGTGGAGACTGGCAGCCCCTGATGGTGGCTGGTGGTCCTTGGTAGTCGCTGGTAGTCCCTGCTGGTTGGCTGGTGGTCCCTGGTGGGTGGCTGGTGGTCCCTGGTGGGCGGCTGGTGGTCCTTGGGTGTGGCTGGTGGTCCCTGGTAGTGGTAGGTGGTCCCTGGTGGTGGCTAGTGGTACCTGGTGGTGGTTGGAGTTACTGGTGGACCCTGGCGATGGCTGGTGGTCCCTGGTTATGGCTTGTGGTCCCTGAAGGTACCAGGTGGTCCCTCAAGGTCCCTGGTGATCTCAGATGGTACCTGGAGTGGCCGATGGTCCCTGGTGTTCACTGGTGGTGGCCAGTCGTTAGTAGTGGTCCCTGACGGTCCTTGGTGATGATTGATGGTCTTTAGTGGTGGCTGGTGGTGGCTGGTAGTCCCTAGAGGTGGCTGGTGGTCCCCGGTGGTGGTTGGTGGTCCCTGGTGACGGCTGTTGGTACTTGGTGGTCTCTGGTGGTTGCTGGTGGTCCCTGGTGGTGGTTGGTGGTCCCTGGTCGTGGCTGGTTGTCCCTGGTCGTGGCTGGTGGTCCATGGTGATGGCTGGTTTTCCCTGGTGGTGGCTGGTGGTCCCTGGTGGTGGCTGGTGGTCCCAAGTGGTGGTTGGTGGTCCCTGGTGGTGTCTGGCAGTCCCTGGTGGTCTTTGGTGGGGGCTAGCGGTCCTTGGTGGTGTCTGGCAGTCCCTAGGTGTGGCCGGTGGACCCTGATGGTCACTGGTGGTCGCTGGTGGTCCCTGGTGGTGGCTGATGGTAGCTGGTGGTCACTGGTCGGGGCTTATGGTCCCTGGTGGAGACTGGCAGCCCCTGATGGTGGTCCTTCGTAGTCGCTGGTAGTCCCTGCTGGGTGGCTGGTGGTCCCAAGTGGGTGGCTGGTGGTCCCTGGGTGTGTCTGGTGGTCCCTGGTGGTGGTTGGTGGTACCTGGTGGTGGTTGGAGTTACTGGTGGTACCTGGTGGTGGCTGTGGGTTTCTGGTGGTGGCTGGTGGTCCCTGGTGGTGGCTGGTGGTCCCTGGTGGTGGCTAATTGTCCCTGGTGGTGGCTGGTGGTCATGGTCATGGCTGGTGGTCCCTGGAGATAGCAGGTGGTCCCAGGTGGTCCCTCGTGGTCTCTGGTGATCTCAGGCGGTATCTGGTGGTACCTCGTGGTGGCCGATGGTCCTTGGTGGTGGCCAGTCTTTCGTAGTGGTCCCTGATGGTCCCTGGTGATGACTGACGGTCCTTAGTGGTGGCTGGTGGTCCATGGTGGTGGCTGGTGGTCTCTGTTGGTTACTGGTGGTCCCTGGTTGTGGCTGGTGGTCCCTAGTGGTGACTTGTCCCTTGTGGCGGGTGGTGGTCCCTGGTGGTGGCTGGTGGTCCCTGGTGGTGGCTGGTGGTCCCAGGTGGTCGCTGGTGGTCCCTGGTGGTGGCAGGTGGTCTCAGGTGGTCGCTGGTGGTCCCTGGTGGTGGCTGGTGGTCCCTGGTGGTGGCTGGTGGTCCCAGGTGGTCGCTGGTGGTCCCTGGTGGTGGCTGGTGGTCCCTGGTGGTGGCTGGTGGTCCCTGGTGGTGGCTGGTGGTCCCTGGTGGTGGCTGGTGGTCCCTGGTGGTGGCTGGTGGTCCCTGGTGGTGGCTGGTGGTCCCTGGTGGTGGCTGGTGGTCCCTGGTGGTGGCTGGTGGTCCCTGGTGGTGGCTGGTGGTCCCTGGTGGTGGCTGGTGGTCCCTGTGGTGGCTGGTGGTCCCTGGTGGTGGCTGGTGGTCCTTGGGTGGTGGCTGGTGGTGGCCCTGGAATGGTGGTGGTCCCTGGTGGTCCCTGGTGGTGGCTGGTGGTCCCTGGTGGTGGCTGGTGGTCCCTGGTGGTGGCTGGTGGTGGTGGCTGGTGGTCCTGGTGGTGGCTGGTGGTGGTGGCTGGTGGTCCCTGGTGGTGGCTGGTGGTCCCTGGTGGTGGCTGGTGGTGGCTGGTGGTCCCTGGTGGTGGCTGGTGGTGGTCCCTGGTGGTGGCTGGTGGTCCCTGGTGGTGGTGGTGGCTGGTGGTCCCTGGTGGTGGCTGGTGGTCCCTGGTGGTGGCTGGTGGTCCCTGGTGGTGGCTGGTGGTCCCTGGTGGTGGCTGGTGGTCCCTGGTGGTGGCTGGTGGTCCCTGGTGGTGGCTGGTGGTGCCTGGTGGTGGCTGGTGGTCCCTGGTGGTGGCTGGTGGTGCCTGGTGGTGGCTGGTGGTCCCTGGTGGTGGCTGGTGGTGGCTGGTGGTGGTGGTGGCTGGTGGTCCCTGGTGGTGGCTGGTGGTCCCTGGTGTTGGCTGGTGGTCCCTGATGGTGGCTGGTGGTCCCTGGTGGTGGCTGGTGGTCCCTGGTGGTGGTCCCTGGTGGTGGCTGGTGGTCCCTGGTGGTGGCTGGTGGCTGGTGGTCCCTGGTGGTGGTGGTGGTGGCTGGTGGTGGCTGGTGGTCCCTGGTGGTGGCTGGTGGTCCCTGGTGGTGGCTGGTGGTCCCTGGTGGTGGCTGGTGGTCCCTGGTGGTCCCTGGTGGTGGTGGTCCCTGGTGGTGGCTGGTGGTCCCTGGTGGTGGCTGGTGGTCCCTGGTGGTGGCTGGTGGTCCCTGGTGGTGGCTGGTGGTGGCCTGGTGGTGGTGGCTGGTGGTCCCTGGTGGTGGCTGGTGGTCCCTGGTGGTCCCTGGTGGTCCCTGGTGGTGGCTGGTGGTCCCTGGTGGTGGCTGGTGGTCCCTGGTGGTGGCTGGTGGTCCCTGGTGGTGGCTGGTGGTCCCTGGTGGTGGCTGGTGGTCCCTGGTGGTGGTCCCTGGTGGTGGCTGGTGGTCCCTGGTGGTGGCTGGTGGTCCCTGGTGGTGGCTGGTGGTCCCTGGTGGTGGCTGGTGGTCCCTGGTGGTGGCTGGTGGTGGTGGTGGTCTGGTGGTGGCTGGTGGTGGCTGGTGGTCCCTGGTGGCTGGTGGTCCCTGGTGGTCCCTGGTGGTGGCTGGTGGTCCCTGGTGGTGGCTGGTGGTCCCTGGTGGTGGCTGGTGGTCCCTGGTGGTGGCTGGTGGTCCCCTGGTGGTGGCTGGTGGTCCCTGGTGGTGGCTGGTGGTCCCTGGTGGTGGCTGGTGGTCCCTGGTGGTGGTCCCTGGTGGTGGCTGGTGGTCCTGGTGGTGGCTGGTGGTGGTGGCTGGTGGTCCCTGGTGGTGCCTGGTGGTGGCTGGTGGTCCCTGGTGGTGGCTGGTGGTCCCTGGTGGTCCCTGGTGGTGGCTGGTGGTCCCTGGTGGTGGCTGGTGGTCCCTGGTGGTGGCTGGTGGTCCCTGGTGGTGGCTGGTGGTCCCTGGTGGTGGCTGGTGGTCCCTGGTGGTGGCTGGTGGTGGTCCCTGTGGTGGTGGCTGGTGGTCCCTGGTGGTGGCTGGTGGTCCCTGGTGGTGGCTGGTGGTCCCTGGTGGTGGCTGGTGGTCCCTGGTGGTGGCTGGTGGTCCCTGGTGGTGGCTGGTGGTCCCTGGTGGTGGCTGGTGGTCCCTGGTGGTGGCTGGTCCCTGGTGGTGGCCCTGGTGGTGGCTGGTGGTCCCTGGTGGTGGCTGGTGGTCCCTGGTGGTGGCTGGTGGTCCCTGGTGGTGGCTGGTGGTCCCTGGTGGTGGTGGCTGGTGGTCCCTGGTGGTCCCTGGTGGTGGCTGGTGGTCCCTGGTGGTGGCCCTGGTGGTCCCTGGTGGTGGCTGGTGGTGGCCTGGTGGTGGCTGGTGGTCCCTGGTGGTGGCTCCCTGGTGGTGGCTGGTGGTCCCTGGTGGTGGCTGGTGGTCCCTGGTGGTGGCTGGTGGTCCCTGGGTGGTGGTGGTGGCTGGTGGTCCCTGGTGGTGGGTGGCTGGTGGTCTGGTGGTGGCTGGTGGTCCCTGGTGGTGGCTGGTGGTCCCTGGTGGTGGCTCCCTGGGTGGCTGGTGGTCCCTGGTGGTGGCTGGTGGTCCCTGGTGGTGGCTGGTGGTCCCTGGGTGGTGGTGGTCCCTGGTGGTGGGTGGTCCCTGGTGGTGGCTGGTGGTCTGGTGGTGGCTGGTGGTCCCTGGTGGTGGCTGGTGGTCCCTGGTGGTGGCTGGTGGTCCCTGGTGGTGGCTGGTGGTCCCTGGTGGTGGCTGGTGGTCCCTGGTGGTGGCTGGTGGTCCCTGGTGGCTGGTGGTCCCTGGGTGGTGGTGGTCCCTGGTGGTCCCTGTGGTCCCTGGTGGTGGCTGGTGGTCCCTGGTGGTGGCTGGTGGTCCCTGGTGGTGGCTGGTGGTCCCTGGTGGTGGCTGGTGGTCCCTGGTGGTGGCTGGTGGTCCCTGGTGGTGGCTGGTGGTCCCTGGTGGTGGCTGGTGGTCCCTGGTGGTGGCTGGTGGTCCCTGGTGGTGGCTGGTGGTCCCTGGTGGTGGCTGGTGGTCCCTGGCTGGTGGTGGTGGCTGGTGGTCCCTGGTGGTGGCTGGTGGTCCCTGGTGGTGGCTGGTGGTCCCTGGTGGTGGCTGGTGGTCCCTGGTGGTGGCTGGTGGTCCCTGGTGGTGGCTGGTGGTCCCTGGTGGTGGCTGGTGGTCCCTGGTGGTGGTCCCTGGTGGTGGCCCTGGTGGTGGCTGGTGGTCCCTGGTGGTGGCTGGTGGTCCCTGGTGGTGGCTGGTGGTCCCTGGTGGTGGCTGGTGGTCCCTGGTGGTGGCTGGTGGTCCCTGGTGGTGGCTGGTGGTCCCTGGTGGTGGCTGGTGGTCCCTGGTGGTGGCTGGTGGTCCCTGGTGGTGGCCCTGGTGGTCTGGTGGTCCTGGTGGTGGCTGGTGGTCCCTGGTGGTGGCTGGTGGTGGCCCCTGGTGGTGGCTGGTGGTCCCTGGTGGTGGCTGGTGGTCCCTGGTGGTGGCTGGTGGTCCCTGGTGGTGGCTGGTGGTCCCTGGTGGTGGTGGTGGTCCCTGGGTGGTGGTGGTCCCTGGTGGTGGCCCTGGTGGTGGTCCCTGGTGGTGGCTGGTGGTCCCTGGTGGTGGCTGGTGGTCCCTGGTGGTGGCTGGTGGTCCCTGGTGGTGGCTGGTGGTCCCTGGTGGTCCCTGGTGGTGGCTGGTGGTCCCTGGTGGTGGCTGGTGGTCCCTGGTGGTCCCTGGTGGTCCCTGGTGGTGGCTGGTGGTCCCTGGTGGTGGCTGGTGGTCCCTGGTGGTGGCTGGTGGTCCCTGGTGGTGGCTGGTGGTCCCTGGTGGTGGCTGGTGGTCCCTGGTGGTGGCTGGTGGTCCCTGGTGGTGGCTGGTGGTGGTCTGGTGGTGGTGGTCCCTGGTGGTGGCTGGTGGTCCCTGGTGGTGGCTGGTGGTCCCTGGTGGTGGCTGGTGGTCCTGGTGGTGGTGTGGTCCCTGGTGGTCCCTGGTGGTGGCTGGTGGTCCCTGGTGGTGTGGTGGTCCCTGGTGGTCCCTGGTGGTGGCTGGTGGTCCCTGGTGGTGGCTGGTGGTCCCTGGTGGTGGCTGGTGGTCCCTGGGTGGTGGTGGTCCCTGGTGGTGGCTGGTGGTCCCTGGTGGTGGCTGGTGGTGGTCCCTGGTGGTCCCTGGTGGTGGCTGGTGGTCCCTGCTGGTGGTCCCTGGTGGTGGCTGGTGGTCCCTGGTGGTGGCTGGTGGTCCCTGGTGGTGGCTGGTGGTCCCTGGTGGTGGTCCCTGGTGGTGGGTGTGGCTGGGTCCCTGGTGGTGGCTGGTGGTCCCTGGTGGTGGCTGGTGGTGGTGGCTGGTGGTCCTGGTGGTGGCTGGTGGTCCCTGGTGGTGGCTGGTGGTCCCTGGTGGTGGCTGGTGGTCCCTGGTGGTGGCTGGTGGTCCCTGGTGGTCCCTGGTGGTCCCTGGTGGTGGCTGGTGGTCCCTGGTGGTGGCTGGTGGTCCCTGGTGGTCTTTAGTGGTGGCTGGTGGTCCCTGGTGGTGGCTGGTGGTCCCTGGTGGTGGGTGGCTGGTGGTCCCTGGTGGTGGCTGGTGGTCCCTGGTGGTGGGTCTGGTGGTCCCTGGTGGTGGCTGGTGGTCCCTGGTGGTGGTCCCTGGTGGTGGCTGGTGGTCCCTGGTGGTGGCTGGTGGTCCCTGGTGGTGGCTGGTGGTCCCTGGTGGTGGCTGGTGGTCCCTGGTGGTGGCTGGTGGTGGTGGTCCCTGGTGGTGGCTGGTGGTCCCTGGTGGCTGGTGGTCCCTGGTGGTGGCTGGTGGTCCCTGGTGGTGGCTGGTGGTCCCTGGTGGTGGCTGGTGGTCCCTGGTGGTGGCTGGTGGTCCCTGGTGGCTGTGCTGGTGGTCCCTGGTGGTGGCTGGTGGTCCCTGGTGGTGGCTGGTGGTCCCTGGTGGTGGCTGGTGGTCCCTGGGTGGCTGGTGGTCCTGGTGGTGGCTGGTGGTCCCTGGTGGTGGCTGGTGGTCCCTGGTGGTGGCTGGTGGTCCCTGGTGGTGGCTGGTGGTCCCTGGTGGTGGCTGGTGGTGGCTGGTGGTCCCTGGTGGTGGCTGGTGGTCCCTGGTGGTGGCTGGTGGTCCCTGGTGGTGGCTGGTGGTCCCTGGTGGTGGCTGGTGGTCCCTGGTGGTGGCTGGTGGTCCCTGGTGGTGGCTGGTGGTGGCCCTGGTGGTGGCTGGTGGTCCCTGGTGGTGGCTGGTGGTCCTGGTGGTGGCTGGTGGTGGCTGGTCGTCCCTGGTGGTGGCTGGTGGTCCCTGGTGGTGGCTGGTGGTCCCTGGTGGTGGCTGGTGGTCCCTGGTGGTGGCTGGTGGTGGCTGGTGGTCCCTGGTGGTGGCTGGTGGTCCCTGGTGGTGGCTGGTGGTCCCTGGTGGTGGCTGGTGGTCCCTGGTGGTGGCCCTGGTGGTGGCTGGTGGTCCCTGGTGGTGGCTGGTGGTGGTCCCTGGTGGTGGCTGGTGGTCCCTGGTGGTGGCTGGTGGTCCCTGGTGGTGGCTGGTGGTCCTGGTGGTGGCTGGTGGTGGCTGGCTGGGTCCCTGGTGGTGGCTGGTGGTCCCTGGTGGTGGTGGTCCTGGTGGTGGTCTGGTGGTGGCTGGTGGTCCCTGGTGGTGGCTGGTGGTGGCTGGTGGTCCCTGGTGGTGGCTGGTGGTGGCTGGTGGTCCCTGGTGGTGGCTGGTGGTCTCTGGTGGTGGCTGGTGGTCCCTGGTGGTGGCTGGTGGTCCCTGGTGGTGGTGGCTGGTGGTCCTGGTGGTGGTGGGTGGCTGGTGGTCCCTGGTGGTGGCTGGTGGTCCCTGGTGGTGGCTGGTGGTCCCTGGTGGTGGCTGGTGGTCCCTGGTGGTGGCTGGTGGTCCCTGGTGGTGGCTGGTGGTCCCTGGTGGTGGCTGGTGGTCCCTGGTGGTGGCTGGTGGTGGTGGTCCCTGGTGGTGGCTGGTGGTCCCTGGTGGTCCCTGGTGGTGGCTGGTGGTCCCTGGTGGTGGCTGGTGGTCCCTGGTGGTGGCTGGTGGTGGTGGTGGCTGGTGGTGGCTGGTGGTGGCTGGTGGTCCCTGGTGGTGGCCCTGTGGTCCCTGGTGGTGGCTGGTGGTCCTGGTGGTGGCTGGTGGTCCCTGGTGGTGGTGGGTGGTCCCTGGTGGTGGCTGGTGGTCCCTGGTGGTGGCTGGTAGTGGCGTGTGGTCCCTGGTGGTCCCTGGTGGTGGCTGGTCCCTGGTGGTGGCTGGTGGTCCCTGGTGGTGGCTGGTGGTCCCTGGTGGTGGCTGGTGGTCCCTGGTGGTGGCTGGTGGTCCCTGGTGGTGGCTGGTGGTCCTGGTGGTGGCTGGTGGTCCCTGGTGTGGCTGGTGGTCGCTGGTGGTCCCTGGTGGTGGCTGGTGGTCCCTGGTGGTGGCTGGTGGTCCCTGGTGGTGGCTGGTGGTCCTGGTGGTGGCTGGTGGTCCCTGGTGGTGGCTGGTGGTCCCTGGTGGTGGCTGGTGGTCCCTGGTGGTGGCTGGTGGTCCCTGGTGGTGGCCCTGGTGGTGGCTGGTGGTGGCTGGTGGTGGCTGGTGGTGGCTGGTGGTCCCTGGTGGTGGCTGTCTGTGGCTGGTGGTCCCTGGTGGTGGCTGGTGGTCCCTGGTGGTGGCTGGTGGTCCTGGTGGTGGCTGGTGGTCCCTGGTGGTGGCTGGTGGTGGCTGGTGGTGGCTGGTGGTCCCTGGTGGTGACAGGTGGTCCCTGGTGGTGGCTGGTGGTGGCTGGTGGTGGCTGGTGGTCCCTGGTGGTGGCTGGTGGTCCCTGGTGGTGGCTGGTGGTCCCTGGTGGTGGCTGGTGGTCCCTGGTGGTGGCTCGTGGTCCCTGGTGGTGGCTGGTGGTCCCTGGTGGTGGCTGGTGGTCCCTGGTGGTGGCTGGTGGTCCCTGGTGGTGGCTGGTGGTCTGGTGGTCCCTGGTGGTGGTCCCTGGTGGCTGGTGGTCCCTGGTGGTGGCTGGTGGTCCCTGGTGGTGGTGGTCTGGTGGTGGCTGGTGGTGGCTGGTGGTCCCTGGTGGTGGCTGGTGGTCCCTTGTGGTGGCTGGTGGTCCCTGGTGGTCCCTGGTGGGCCCTGGTGGTGGCTGGTGGTCCCTGGTGGTGGCTGGTGGTCCCTGGTGGTGGCTGGTGGTCCCTGGTGGTGGCTGGTGGTCCCTGATGGTGGCTGGTGGTCCCTGGTGGTGGCTGGTGGTCCCTGGTGGTGGCTGGTGGTCCCTGGTGGTGGCTGGTGGTCCCTGGTGGTGGCTGGTGGTCCCTGGTGGTGGCTGGTGGTCCCTGGTGGTGGCTGGTGGTGGCTGGTGGTCCCTGGTGGTCCCTGGTGGTGGCTGGTGGTCCCTGGTGGTGGCTGGTGGTCCCTGGTGGTGGCATACAGTTCCTGGTGGTGGCTGGTGGTGGCTGGTGGTCCCTGGTGGTGGCTGGTGGTCCCTGGTGGTGGCTGGTGGTCCCTGGTGGGTGGCCCTCCCTGGTGGTGGCTGGTGGTCCCTGGTGGTGGCTGGTGGTCCCAAGTGGTGGCTGGTGGTTCCTGGTGGTGGCTGGTGGTCCTAGGTGGTGTCTGGTGGTGGCTGGTGGTCCTGGTGGTGGCTGGTGGTCCTGGTGGTGGCTGGTGGTCCCTGGTGGTGGCTGGTGGTCGTGGTGGTGGCTGGTGGTCCTGGTGGTGGCTGGTGGTCCTGGTGGTGGCTGGTGGTCGTGGTGGTGGCTGGTGGTCCCTGGTGGTGGCTGGTGGTCCTGGTGGTGGCTGGTGGTCCTGGTGGTGGCTGGTGGTCCCTGGTGGTGGCTGGTGGTCCCTGGTGGTGGCTGGTGGTCCCTGGTGGTGGCTGGTGGTCCCTGGTGGTGGCTGGTGGTCCCTGGTGGTGGCTGGTGGTCCTGGTGGTGGCTGGTGGTCCTGGTGGTGGCTGGTGGTCCCTGGTGGTGGCTGGTGGTCCCTGGTGGTGGCTGGTGGTCCCTGGCTGGTGGTCCCTGGTGGTGGCTGGTGGTCCCTGGTGGTGGCTGGTGGTCCCTGGTGGTGGCTGGTGGTCCCTGGTGGTGGCTGGCTGGTGGCTGGTGGTCCCTGGTGGTGGCTGGTGGTCCCTGGTGGTGGCTGGTGGTCCCTGGTGGTGGCTGGTGGTGGCTGGTGGTCCCTGGTGGTGGCTGGTGGTCCCTGGTGGTGGCTGGTGGTCCCTGGTGGTGGCTGGTGGTGGCTGGTGGTCCCTGGTGGTGGCTGGTGGTCCCTGGTGGTGGCTGGTGGTCCCTGGTGGTGGCTGGTGGTCCCTGGTGGTGGCTGGTGGTCCCTGGTGGTGGCTGGTGGTCCCTGGTGGTGGCTGGTGGTCCCTGGTGGTGGCTGGTGGTCCCTGGTGGCTGGGTCTGGTGGTCCCTGGTGGTGGCAGGTGGTCCCAGGTGGTGGCTGGCGGTCCCTGGTGGTGGCAGGTGGTCCTTGGTGGTGGCTGGTGGTCCCTGGTGGTGGCTGGTGGTGGCTGGTGGTGGCTGGTGGTCCCTGGTGGTGGCTGGTGGTCCCTGGTGGTGGCTGGTGGTCCCTGGTGGTGGCTGGTGGTCCCTGGTGGTGGCTGGTGGTCCCTGGTGGTGGCTGGTGGTCCCTGGTGGTGGCTGGTGGTGGCTGGTGGTGGCTGGTGGTCCCTGGTGGTGGCTGGTGGTCCCTGGTGGTGGCTGGTGGTCCCTGGTGGTGGCTGGTGGTCCCTGGTGGTGGCTGGTGGTTCCTGGTGGTGGCTGGTGGTCCCTGGTGGTGGCTGGTGGTCCCTGGTGGTGGCTGGTGGTCCCTGGTGGTGGCTGGTGGTCCCTGGTGGTGGCAGGTGGTCCCAGGTGGTGGCTGGCGGTCCCTGGTGGTGGCAGGTGGTCCTTGGTGGTCCCTGGTGGTGGCTGGTGGTGGCTGGTGGTCCCTGGTGGTGGCTGGTGGTCCCTGGTGGTGGCTGGTGGTCCCTGGTGGTAGCAGGTGGTCCCAGGTGGTGGCTGGCGGTCCCTGGTGGTGGCAGGTGGTCCTTGGTGGTCCCTGGTGGTGGCTGGTGGTGGCTGGTGGTCCCTGGTGGTGGCCGGTGGTCCCTGGTGGTCCCTGGTGGTGGCTGGTGGTCCCTGGTGGTGGCTGGTGGTCCCTGGTGGTGGCTGGTGGTCCCTGGTGGTGGCTGGTGGTCCCTGGTAGTGGCTGGTGGTCCCTGGTGGTGGCTGGTGGTCCCTGGTGGTGGTAGGTGGTCCCAGGTGGTGGCTGATGCTCCCTGGTGGTGGCTGGAGGTCCCTGGTGGTGGCAGGTGGTCCCTGGTGGTGACTGGTAGATACTAGCGATGGCAGGTGGTCCCAGGTTGTCGCTGCTGGTCCCTGGTGGTGACTGGTGGTCCCTGGTGGTGACTGGTGGTCCCTGGTGGTGGCTGATGGTCTCTGGTGGTGGTTGGTCGTCCCTGGATTTTTCTTTAATACAGAAGCATTTTTTCCTCACAAACAACTCCATCATGGCTTCTAAGCAAACAATGTTGAATCCCTTTTTGCATAAAAAATGAGGTTTAAGAAGAATAACGCACAGGAGATGGATATAATGTTTTCATTCTTAAAGAGCAGTGAAAGGTGAAGCAAGATTAGGACGTGATAGAAAACCTATAAAGGTCTGTTGGAAAAGCTAACTTCAGAACAGTTTATATTGGATTTAGGTGTAATGTATGACACGTTGGATGAACGTGGTTTACTCTCAGTGTGTCTACAGAAACACACTACTTGGATTGTATGTAGACAAACTGATTCACCGGAACGTAAGGTCATTGCATGGACTAAAAGAGAAACCGGGCACTAGAACTTTAGAAGATCTTAACGCAAATGAAAAGGCGAAGTTTGGAGGAATTACCATAACAAGCAACAAGAAAATTGTCTACTTTAATTATCAACAGTTACTTACTAGTCTTGTGAACAATGTGCAGCACGGTGTGTGCACGACAATATCCATGAAAGGCTCTCAACCTTCTGAACCTCATAATGTGTATAAATCACTGCTAAGTGAAATGTGTGTCCTTGATAAAGACTACTGGCCTGATGAGATACCACCCATTTCTTAGCTGTTTACAAGTTATTCTTTTTAGTGCTGCTAAGAGTGAGAGAGAATTCACTCACATGAACCTGACAGTGAGATTTTTTTCTACGCTTACCTCCCTTAGGAGGTGGACTTCAAACATTAAGAACTGCAGATATTTCTACTCTAAGCCTGAGCCCAATAGAAAATCGGGAGCAAACAGCCAGGCTTCCACCACAAGGGTGAAGACCGGTCCACTTGAGCTGCTGATTCCTCCTAGTTAAAACGCTAAAACTAATAAAGGGTAACCGACGGGTTCTCACTTCGATAATTTCTATTGAAGAGTGGCGCTATGAAGTGGGATTCGAATTTCCCAAGAACAGCCGTCATTAAAACAAAGATCACGTTACTAGACAATCGTATAAAACAGAACATGGGTGGAAACGAATGGTTGAAGGGTTGACATCAAAGACCGTTTTCTATAACAAAACAATTTATTAACAAGAGACTAAACTACTACAACATCGAGTTTATGTTACGTTACTGTCCATCCAGTGGCACTATAACAACAGCTACTTAACAACCATGAAGTAGCAACGACTCTGGTCCATTGGTGTGCGGCTGAGTACTGAACTAACCTGAACACAGGTGTGCCCACTGACGACGCAATATTGAAAACAAGTATTCACAAGACTAAGTTTACACAACAGTGAGTGATTTGTTACGTTAATGTCCATCTGGTGGCACTTGCAACACAGCTATTCAACAGCCCCTCAAAAAATAACAGCACTCTCCATCTTGCTGACACTTCGGGCTGACTAAATGAACTAACTGAACAAGGATGCCCACTGATGACACAAGCTTGCAATCAATATATCTCCCGGTCCTTCCAGTGAGCAAATATACTATAATCACAATCATACGGGTCCTCCAGCCCTCCAGGCGAGATACCCACGTAACTAGGCGGGTAGTCCCACACTGACTCCCCCTATCACAACCTAATGTGAACACTCTTTGCAACTCCCTGCAAGAAGTTGCACTGTAAACAGTAAACAAAGTCAGGCAAGGTGGGATTCTAGGACACTTCTCCAGTAATCCCCAAGTTACTTTACTCTCGTCTCCAGAGACGATAATCAAATAAATTGCCTTAATCATTTACAGAATTGATTATGTGATCAATTACGTTAATTGACTGTCAACAGCAGTCAGCAACAAAATACTTCTACGTTAATCACAACACTTGTCTCCCTCAGACAACAAACAACAATAGTACTCTACGTTAATCACAACACTTGTCTCCCTCAGACAACAAACAACAATAGTACTCTACGTTAATCACAACACTTGTCTCCCTCAGACAACAAACAACAATAGTCCTCTACGTTAACCACCAACACTTGTCTCCCTCAGACAACAAACAACAATAGTACTCTACGTTAACCACCAACACTTGTCTCCCTCAGACAACAAACAACAATAGTACTCTACGTTAACCACCAACACTTGTCTCCCTCAGACAACAAACAACAATAGTACTCTACGTTAACCACCAACACTTGTCTCCTACAATAAGTCAACTTGGTAACAATAACTCAAAGTCTCTTAAATTACATGACACTTGACTTCTTCAAGCATTCAGTGAGTAATTCTTAATTAATATCAAACGGACAGCTAATTAAATCCCAATCGATTAAATCACTAGTGAAATTAAGCATAATTATACAGACCTCAGGGTGTCCACTGACAACCCTAACTGCACTGATCTGCCTACCTCTGAAATATTATAATTAACATGGCAACATGGCATTAATCTTGACTCTGAACGATATAACAAATCGACAGATCAACAATCACTTGTATGGGAAAATCACCTCACTGACCGGTTTACATACTCGAGTCAGTCAACACAAAAGTATATCCATATACATCTACATGTGTGATTCTGTGTATAACATACACCCTCACGTCACAACACTGACAGTCTCCTTGACGTCAGTGCAGACAAATGCCTCTCAGCTTGCTGCCCTCACCTGGCAGGCGCTCTGGGATAACACAGCTGGTTTACTGAACAGGGTGAGAATAGCTTGAGCTACCTCATCCCTTTGTGTGTATTTTACCTCAATAAACTTATTTCAATTTCAATTTCAACACAGCTGGTACCGGAATTAACATCAGTCCTGTGACACGGTAAAATCTCTAGGAAGAGATTCGGCCTGCTCCATCATCACCTATTCTATCATATCACGTCTGTTTATTAAAGAACTGCAGCCATAACAACAACAACTTTCCAGACGTCTAGACAATACCACCAGTCTACCTACCCCACGGCCCTTCACCCTCCTCGCACCTGGCGATGCCTCGGGAGCTCACACCATCTCAAACAAGCAGTTAACGAGCTGGTTTATAGTTAAAGAAGCTAGCAACGCCACCTGCACGGCCGTCGTCGTGGGTGCATAGGGCTACCTAGCCCTTTACGATTCACGTTACTCCTGAGTGCTCTACTGAGTAGACCTGTTGACACATCCCAGTGTGGTAATAGATTTATTCAGTCTGGCTCACAGTATTCTAGCACAATATTTTATTTGCACATTAACAGAACGTAAATTTAATTGTTCATCTTGTTTGTTTTGCACACTTTGTATTAGAGCCAAGCCTGGATATTACTTTATGTTTTGTAATTTGTTTAACGCTTGTTTTTCTTTAAAGTAAAATATTTTTAAATGTTTCTTCCCTGTCTTATCCTACAGTAACCTCACAGTGAAGACAACTTGCAGTTAACATATTTTCCTTATTTTTTTACTATTTTTTTTTGTTTTATGTGACTGGCATTCATCTGCCGAGAGAGACTGCAATACCATCAATTTTGCTCGCAATAATATATATATATATATATATATATATATATATATATATATATATATATATATATATATATATATATCAATCTTTGGACAACACCCACCAGTGGGACTCGAACCCAGAAAGCACAACTACCTTCCAGTAGCTGCATAACTAGTACGCTTTAACCCACTACACCATCAGACCCTACAAAAGAAGTAGAGACTTCGAGATATATATACATCTCAAATATCTCCACTTCCCGAGGGCACCAGACAAGTGTGAGGTTAGTCTGCGTTTTTCATCAAGCCACTGTCAATGTGAGAGAACTCGTGTCCATGCTATAAGCCTATACTTGCATAAACCACAAGTGAAGATTAACAATCTTTGGACAACACCCACCAGTGGGACTCGAACCCAGAAAGCACAACTACCTTCCAGTAGCTAACCTCACACTTGTCTGGTGCCCTCGGGAAGTGGAGATATTTGAGATGTATATATATCTTGAAGTCTCTACTTCTTTTGTAGGGTCTGATGGTGTAGTGGGTTAAAGCGTACTAGTTATGGCAGCTACTGGAAGGTAGTTGTGCTTTCTGGGTTCGAGTCCCACTGGTGGGTGTTGTCCAAAGATTGTTAATCTTCACTTGTGGTTTATGCAAGTATAGGCTTATATATATATATATATATATATATATATATATATATATATATATATATATATATATATATATATATATATATATATATATATATATATATATATATATATATCTTGACTCTGAACGATGTAATAAATCGACAGATCAACAATCACTTGTATGGGAAAATCTCCACACTGACCGGTTTACATACTCGAGTCAGTCAACACAAAAGTATATCATTATACATCTACATGTGTGTTTCTGTGTATAACATACACCCTCACGTCACAACACTGACAGTCTCCTTGACGTCACCTAAGGGGTGGCCACAGAGTAGCGTGAGACGGTCCAAGCGCCTCACCCAAGAGGAGGTGGCACGCGGGGTGGCGGGTGTGGCCCACAGGCGTGTGGCTAGGGTGTGGCCATTGCGTGGCCCAAGGCCTGTGGCTATTTAGCGGTGCAGCGCACACATGGGGTTGCCGAGACCTCAGCTGGCTGGAGGCCTCAGGCATACACAACGTGGTTGGAAGTTCGAGTCACACCCATACACACCACGAGCGGGGCTCGCTCGTACACCGGGTGTGCTGAATGGCGGGAGTGGCATAACATGGCGGACATGGCAAGGTGGAATTTCAAAGTCCAGCATGGGCCTGTAATTTCCCAAATATTTCATTAGGGCCCTCCCGAACATTGGGAAGCCCTGTCCGATTCCACCACTTACCAGTTATCATAGTTGAGATAACACATCCATCAGATGTGAGCAATAACATCTGATACACCACGAAGCTGCCTTGTGCCTCATGGGTGAACACGTTGTCATGTTCACAGAAAATGGTACCATCCGTTTTCTATGTGCGGCGGCTGGGACGCCAGAGAGAGATAGAAGGTAAACAAGAGCATACAGGACGCCCGCCAAGCTTGGTAGCTACTAGTCATGTAATCATATTAAGTATTAAAGTCAGTAACCAAGTCATGACTTTACATCAACCCTACAACCAAGACTTCCTCAGTAACACACAAACACCACATTGGCGACGAGGATGAACTGTGAACGCAGGTATTTGTTCAGTTTCAAACACAAGGGAGAAGCATGCTGCCTGGAGGAGGAAGAGAAGCTGTGAGCGCCATACCCGATGCTGTATGCTAACCGATGCTGTGTGCTAACCAATGCTGTGTGCTAAACGATGCTGTGTGCTAACCAATGCTGTGTGCTACCCAAGCTGTGTGCTACCCAAGCTGTGCTGAAGAAACAGTACTGAGGAATCTGCCGACGTTGTGTACGAAACGACGCTTTGATGTGTACAAAACCTGATGTTTTGGTTACGAAACGACGCTTCGTGCTACAAAATTCATCACACTGAACTGACTGCTGTACCAACTGCTGCACCAACTGCTGTACCAACTGCTGTACCAACTGCTGCTGTACCAACTGCTGTGCCAACTGCTGTGCTGCTGCTGTGAGTAGGAACAACACATGTACACAAGGGCTAGGTAAGAAGTCAGTTGCTGCTATATTGTGCACTGTTGTGAACTTTTGCATTAAAATGCTTGTGTGCTTTGCAAAATTAAAGTAATTACAGTGAATTCTTGACTAACATATACAGTGCAGTAAGTGTTTAATATTCTGAGGAACATTTAAGTGATAAGTTACATTTATTCAGTAAAAATGGCAAATATACCTCAGTTTCCTGCATTTGATCCTGACTGTGACCAGACAAACCTGTCACAGAGGTGGGTCAAATGGCTTAAAAGGTTTGAAAATTTGTTGATAGTTTCTGACATCAAAAGTGCTGAAAGAAAGCGTGCCTTTCTACTTCATTATGCAGGTGATAGAGTTTGTGACATCTTTGACACACTGAAAGACACTGGTGGTGCCAAAGATTTTGACACTGCCAAAGCCAAACTAACAGAGCATTTCAAACCAAGGCAAAATACTGCTATGGAAATTATGCATTTCAGGAGAGCAAAACAACTCTCTAATGAAACTGTGGATCAATACCACACACGTCTGCAGGGTTTAGCAGCCCATTGTGAGTTTGCTGATGTTGACAAAGAAATCAAACAGCAAATAATTGAATCATGCACATCTACACGTCTTCGTCGAAGAGCTCTAGAACTTGTTGATGATGACAGTTCTCTTACTAAGATACTGGATATGGCTCGTCGAATGGAAGATGCTGCACGTGATGCTCGTGTCATGGAGTGCAGTGCTAATAACGGTTCTGCCACTGTTACTAACAGTGATGAGGTATGTAAGGTTCAGGGAGGACACCGTGATCAAAGAAGATATCATGGCAAACCTAACAGTAAATTTAGCCGAGAACCACGTTACAACTGGGGTCAAGGAACAAGACTCAAGCAGTCACAACGACCCACATCAGAGGGTGTCAACAATAAATGTTACAATTGTGGAGGAGACTACCCACACCAAGATAATGTTTGTCCTGCTCAAGGTAAGAAGTGCTATGAGTGTGGAAAACTAGGTCATTTTGGTGCTATGTGTCGTTCCGCACTAAAGAAACCACAGTCAATGAATAAAAGCACTGTACGAGGATCAGGTCATAGGGGTCGAGGTGGTAAACACAATATTGCACCTCATATCCAGAATGTTAATAATGTACAAGACAACATTTCATTACAACCAGTCTCAGATGACAGTGAATGTGATTATACTTATGGAGTACAAGCAATCACAGAATGGAATGATCTTCCAAACAACCCAGAGACATGTGTATACATTGCTGGTATTTGTCTCAAGGTTCTCATTGACACTGGATCAAACATTGACACCATTGCTGAGTGCCACTATGAGAAATTTAAAAAACAGTTCCCAAAGCTTGAGAACTATAATGGCAAAGCCACTGCCTATGCTTCAAAGGTAGCCTTGCCAGTGATTGGAACTTTCACTGCAGAGATTAAGTCAAAGAATGCAATGCTCATTACTACATTCCATGTTGTTAGGAATGCAAAGGAGTCTTTACTCAGTTACAAGACTTCAACCAAATTGGGGCTACTTCAGCTTTCTAATGCTGTAGCAGTGGAATCTGCAAACAATGTTGATGCTATTGTTGCTGAATTTTCTGATCGATTTAAATCCATAGGTTGTTATACTGATAGCAAAGTACATCTGCATATCAACCCAGATGTAATTCCAGTTGCCCAACCACATCGCCGACAACCATTCCATACTCGCAAGAAAGTCGATGCCGAACTGGATAGGCTGATAGAACTAGATATCATTGAACCAGTAACAGGCCCAACACCATGGGTAAGCCCAATTGTCACTACACCAAAGCCGAAGAATCCAGATGAGATACGCATTTGTGTGGACATGCGTGTTCCCAACAAGGCAATAAAGCGTGAACGCCATCCTACACCGACTGTAGATGATATGATCTACCGCTTGAATGGTGCAACTGTATTCAGCAAGTTAGATTTAAACAAGGGCTATCATCAGCTTGAACTTGATGAGGAGAGTCGATTCATCACAACGTTTACGACACATCGAGGTCTGTATAGGTACAAGCGCCTGAGTTTTGGTATTAACAGTGCTGCCGAGGTATTCCAGCACATCATCAGCCAGGTATTGCAAGACATACCTAATGCTGACAACATGTCTGATGACATCATTGTTTATGGCCGTACCCAAGCTGAACACGACAAAGCTCTTCGTGCAACATTGCAACGCTTACGAGAAAAGAATTTGACGTTAAGCCGAGCAAAGTGTGAGTTCAATCAACATAAAATTGAATTCTTTGGACATGTACTTAGTGACAAAGGTCTGTCTCCAGATCCTAAGAAAGTTGCAGATATCAAGAACGCTGCACCTCCTTCAACGTCCACTGAAGTACATAGTTTTCTGGGAATGGCAAACTACTGTTCTCGCTTCATTCCAGATTTTGCTACCATTACAAAGCCTCTACGTGAGCTCCTGAAGAAAAATGCATCATGGTACTGGAGCGATATCGAGCAAAATGCATTTGATGCTGTGAAAGATGCACTAGTAGAGAATGCGACTGCTGCATACTTTGATCCATCAATGGACACTGAGTTAACGGTGGATGCTAGTCCTGTTGGTTTAGGTGCTGTTTTAGCCCAACACAAACCTGGTCAACCAGATTCCAGAGTAGTAATTGCCTACGCCAGCCGTTCTCTCACAGATGTTGAGCAACAATACAGTCAGACAGAGAAGGAAGCTCTTGCTCTTGTATGGGGCTGTGAACACTTCAATGTGTATCTGCTTGGTGCACCCTTCACCACGATAGTCACTGACCACAAACCGTTGGAGACCATCTTCAATAATCCAAAGTCCAAACCACCAGCTCGCATTGAGAGATGGGCTCTTCGTCTGCAACCATACAACTTTACGGTGAAATACAAGCCGGGTGCAGGCAATCCCGCTGATTACATCAGTCGACATCCTGCCAACAGTTACACCATCACCAAGCATCAGCAAGTTGCCGAGGAATATGTACACTCTGTAACCTGTGATGCAGTCCCTAAGGCTCTTACTCTTGATGAAATCCGTACTGCAACCCTGGAGGACCCAACTCTGCAAGCAACAGTGGATGCATTGACTAAGAAAAAGTTTCCACGCATCCCACCCTCAGGAGTTGACCAAGATGCATTCAAAGCACTTGTACGCATCCAGACAGAATTAAGTGTTACGCAACAACGCGACACTGTGCTGCGAGGTACTCGTATCGTCATTCCAGCTGTTCTCCAGCAACGTGCTCTGAAGCTTGCACATCAAGGACACCAAGGTCTTGTTAGGACCAAACAGCTGCTACGAGAAAAGGTGTGGTTTCCTGGCATTGATCGTCAAGCAAAGGATATGCATGATGCCTGTGTCCCTTGCCAAGCTGCAGTGGATACTTCAAGACCAACACCTCTAAAACCTTCACCACTACCTGCTGCACCATGGACGGAAGTATCGATGGACTTCTGCGGACCACTACCAACTGGAGAGTACTTGATGGTAGTCATTGATGATCACTCACGTTATCCAGAAGTAGAAATCATCAATTCCACATCTGCAAAGGCCGTCATCCCGAAACTCGACAAGATCTTTTCAAACTTTGGCATTCCTGAAGTTGTCAAGACAGACAATGGACCGCCATTCAATGGACAAGACTTCGTCAACTTTTCTGAGCATATTGGATTCAAACACCGCCGTGTAATGCCACTACATCCTCAAGCAAATGGAGAAGTCGAAAGATTCATGCAACCTCTTATGAAAGCGGTACGCTGTGCTCATGCCGAAGGACGATCCTGGAAACAAGCTATGTATGCTTTTCTCAGGAACTACCGTGCAACACCGCATGGAACACTGGGCAAGTCGCCTGGCGAACTTTTATTTGGACGTCCTATGAGAATCGCACTACCCGTCATGCCAGCCGAGGTAACGGATAAACGTCTCGCTCAGAAGGATGCACTAGCCAAGGGCAAAATGAAACTTGCTCATGATCAACGTGCAAAGGAACAGTTCATAAAGGTTGGAGACACTGTTCTCGTTAAAAAGAAAAAAGAGGGAAAGTTAGATATGCCGTATGATACAAAACCATATAAAGTGATTAGTGTAAAAGGAACTATGGTAACAGCTAGTAATAGAGATCATAGTATAACACGTAATATGGCTTATTTCAAAGTGATTCCAACTAGTGTAGAAAATGATGAAGTGCAAAGTCGTGCAAAAGAAAAAGAAAAAAATAGTTATAACCCGACAAACAATTCATCAAGGGATGTTATTGCATTTAAGGACTCTCGTCCTAAACGTCATGTTAAACGCCCTACACGATTTGATGATTAATTGTGTT
>NW_025569978.1:0-15985 GCF_020424385.1 Procambarus clarkii | reverse complement strand
CGTTTCCTTAGTGTAGACTGCAGTGTGGAAACCTCCACTCTTTTCCATGACTGTTACATCTAGATAAGCTGTTTGAGAGCGTTCAGACCTGCTTGAGTGACGTACACACTTCCAGGAAACTGAGGGAGACACGCTATACGAGAGGATTAGCTCATGACCTCAGGGAATACGACGTACTTGACTGCTGTAAACCCTCTCGACAGTGTAATATGTCTGCTCCCTGGATAGTACAGAAAATAGACGTCGAAATTGTACCCCTCAAGGTGAAAAAGATTCATCATGAACCGGGACAATTACGGTGTTTGTATGGAAGCATGATATCTCGGTTACCAAGAGGCAACAGTTTACATGTATATTGCGACGGGTCGGTGGCGGAAGATGGCAGGGCAGGGTGTGGTGTCCTAATAAGGGATTATACGGAGTTTGGGACCGTGGACAGGATAATTGAACTCCGGCTTAGTAATTATATATCATCCACACAAGCTGAACTGCAGGCCATTCTGGCGTGTTTGGAGGAAGTACGTCATGACGACAAAAATGTTTTTGTATTTGTCGATAGCCGAGGAGCACTGGAGTCCTTAAACAGTCGAAACCCAGTCTTCATGTCTATAGTGGAGGACTGTAAGAGAAGAATAACTGAGATACAGCTGAAAGGTTATAGTGTGAAATTCATGTGGATTCCGTCTCATGTTGGAATAGTGCTCAACGAGGTGGCGGATGACTTGGCCAAACGTGCCACATCAAAACCACAAGTTGACATTGAATGTGAATTCACAATGAGACAAATAAGAAGCAAAATCAGAAATATTCAGGCACAGGCGGGAGTGGAGAGGAGAGAGATAATGTATGAGAGAAGTCAAACCATGCAACACTACATGTATGTGAGTCAAAACACCCATTTCACTTATGGTAAAAGGAGAAATGCTTGGAGTGACTCTGTGTACATGCGGCTCAGGCTTGGGTACAAATATTACTGGGAATATGGGATAGATGTTCATGGTAATGACACGAAGTGTAAACTATGTGGTATGTTAAGGTCTCACACCCTTGCCCATTATATTCTTGATTGTCCGTTGATTAATGTATATAGAAACACTGAGATAAGGACTGTTCCTGAACAAATAGCCTGGATGTGTCACAACGGAAAGGTTGATGATATTCTTGAGAGATATAAGAATTTTGCACCAAGATTGGAATATTTTGTTGAATTATCTGCAGGTGTCTTGCAAATTGTCTATACAGTATACCTAGGTCATAAAAGTATTTGTGTGTACGTCTGATACCATACTACTTGTGAAGGAGGAAATGTATATGTTTACCTCTCAGAATGTTTGGTAATATGTTTATTGTTTGTGATGTGTGTCTATGTATATATTAACACGTTGTACTGAATGGGGTGAGAATAGCTTGAGCTACCTCATCCCTTTGTGTGTATTTTACCTCAATAAACTTATTTCAATTTCAATTTCAATTACATCTAGAAAGGGCAGCTTCCCATCCTTTTCCATCTCGTAAGTGAAACGCAGCACGGAACTCTGCTCAAATGCCTCCTTCAGCTCCTGCAGATGTCTGACATCAGGTACCTGTGTAAAAATGTCATCAACATACCTGCAATATATGGCCGGTTTCAAGTTATTTTCGACTAAGACTTTTTGCTCAATGGTACCCATGTAGAAGTTTGCAAACAGGACACCTAGGGGAGGCCGGATGGGCACATGTATAAGCAAGTAGATGGGGTCGCCATGGGTTCTCCTCTAGGTGTCCTGTATATATATATATATATATATATGTCGTACCTAGTAGCCAGAACGCACTTCTCGGCCTACTATTCAAGGCCCGATTTGCCTAATAAGCCAAGTTTTCGTGAATTAATATATTTTCTCTAATTTTTTTCTTATGAACTGATAAAACTACCCATTTCATTATGTATGAGGTCATTTTTTTTTATTGGAGTTAAAATTAACATAGATATATGACCGAACTTAACCAACCCTACCTAACCTAACCTATCTTTATAGGTTAGGTTAGGTTAGGTTTGGTAGCAGAAAAAGTTAGGTTAGGTAGGTTAGGTAGTCGAAAAACAATTAATTCATGAAAACTTGGCTTATTAGGCAAATCGGGCCTTGCATAGTAGGCTGAGAAGTGCGTTCTGGCTACTAGGTACGACATATATATATATATATATATATATATATATATATATATATATATATATATATATACAGAGCACCACTTGGTTTCCGAACTTTAGTTATCCGAAACTTCCAGTTTCCCGATTGGGGTTGGGGAGTCATGCTACCCGAACAAAGTTCGGGTAGGAAGGGGTCCGCCAAGCGTCACGCCGGCTTGTTGTGGTGGGTGGGAGATGGTCCAGTTTGCCCACTGTGACTTCACAGATTCACGGCCTATTATTCCTATTATTTTGAATTGCCATAAGGCTGGAATGTTCATTCTGTGCTTTTGTTTTACATATCTGCACAATCAAGAAACATCTGTGCACCATGTTGGCTCCAAATGCACGCATTGCGTCAGTGGTGGGTGGATGGACGATGGAGCTTAGGTGGGAGGCAGTATGAATGAGGGGGGGGGGGTAGGGAGAGATGCTAAGAGGGAGGGGGAGGTAGGCAGGAAGGGATGGAAGTAGTGAGAATTAGGGAGGGAAAGGCAGGCTGGCAGGCACAGGCAGGCAGGCTGGCAGGCACAGGCAGGCAGGCTGGCAGGCACAGGCAGGCAGGCACAGGCAGGCAGGCAGGCAGGAAGGCAGGCTAGCTTGCAGGCAGGGAGTGAGTGGTAGTCACGCGGTTGAACCGCGTGACCTTGAGAGATGGGATGTAGGGGGCGGGTGGTTTGTTGGTGGTGGGGGTGAGACCGGCTCATTCCCGAAGATAAGCCTAACACACACTACCCGTTAGCATGATGGCAGGGAGGGAGGCAGGCTGGCTGGAAAGGAAGCAGGCTGGCAGGCTGGGAAGGAGGCAGGCTGGGAAGGAAGCAGGCTGGCAGGCTGGGAAGGAGGCAGGCTGGCAGGCTGGGAAGGAGGCAGGCTGGCAGGCAGGGAAGGAGGCAGGCTGGGAAGGAGGCAGGCTGGGAAGGAAGCAGGCTGGCAGGCTGGGAAGGAGGCAGGCAGGCAGGCTGGGAAGGAAGCAGGCTGGCAGGCTGGGAAGGAGGCAGGCTGGGAAGGAAGCAGGCTGGCAGGCTGGGAAGGAAGCAGGCTGGCAGGCTGGGAAGGAGGCAGGCAGGCTGGCAGGCTGGGAAGGAGGCAGGCAGGCAGGCTGGGAAGGAGGCAGGCTGGCAGGCTGGGAAGGAGGCAGGCTGGCAGGCAGGGAAGGAGGCAGGCTGGCAGGCTGGGAAGGAGGCAGGCTGGGAAGGAAGCAGGCTGGGAAGGAGGCAGGCTGGGAAGGAGGCAGGCTAGGAAGGAGGCAGGCAGGCAGGCAGGCAGGCAGGAAGCGATATATGGGTGTTGAAGTGAACCGTGAACCACATGACCTTTGAGAGTGTGTGTGTGTGTGTGTGTGTATGGGTTTGGGGTGGGGGGTGGGGGTGGTGTGTCGGTGGTGGGGGGAGAGGGGGAGGTGTGTCGGTGGTGGGGGGAGAGGGGGAGGTGTGTCGGTGGTGGGGGGAGAGGGGGAGGTGTGTCGGTGGTGGGGGGGGGGGAGAGGGGGAGGTGTGTCGGTGGTGGGGGGGGGGAGAGGGGGAGGTGTGTCGGTGGTGGGGGGGAGAGGGGGAGGTGTGTCGGTGGTGGGGGGAGAGGGGGAGGTGTGTCGGTGGTGGGGGGAGAGGGGGAGGTGTGTCGGTGGGTGGGGGGAGAGGGGGAGGTGTGTCGGTGGTGGGGGGAGAGGGGGAGGTGTGTCGGTGGTGGGGGGAGAGGGGGAGGTGTGTCGGTGGTGGGGGGAGAGGGGGAGGTGTGTCGGTGGTGGGGGGAGAGGGGGAGGTGTGTCGGTGGTGGGGGGAGAGGGGGAGGTGTGTCGGTGGTGGGGGAGGGACCGGCTGACTCCGTAAGCCTAACCACACTCCACAGACCTGTGACCCAGATTTGTTTCTTAAATGTACAGTACATCATCGTATATTTTAGGCAGGATGTTCCTGCAGGCTGGCAGGATGTGCCTGCAGGCTGGCAGGATGTGCCTGCAGGCTGGCAGGATGTGCCTGCAGGCTGGCAGGCAAGCTGGCAGGCAGGCTGGCAAGCTGGCAGGCAGGCTGGCAGGATGTGCCTGCAGGCTGGCAGGATGTGCCTGCAGGCTGGCAGGAAACATCCAGAGGATGTTTGCCAGACGTCTTAATAATCAGTTAGGAACAATTAAGGACTTTTATAAAGCGGATCAGGACTTCACTTATTGATGAGTACAAACAAAACACGGTCGCATTTACGCCATGAACCTGACGATTTTTTTCCCTAGAGTTTTTTCATAAATTTTTCGGAAAAATTTCTTTTTACATTTCTAGTTTATTTTTTCCCCTCTATTTCTCGTATACGAACTTACATGTTAACCGACGGGTCTCGTCCCCAAGGGGTTCGGAAACCAAGTGGTGCTCTGTATATATATATATATATATATATATATATATATATATATATGCGAACAAGCCTGAATGGTCCCCAGGACAATATGCAACTGAAAACTCACACCCCAGAAGTGACTCGAACCCATACTCCCAGGAGCAACGCAACTGGTATGTACAAGACGCCTTAATCCACTTGACCATCACGACCGGACAAAATGAGGTGATAGAAAATGAGGTGTTCGCATTTGTGTTCCTCACGTGTGCCCCAAAGAATGAGGTGATTTGGTAAAATGCTATGCCCAAGATTACTATCCGAGTGCCGGCGGTGGGGTGGTTCAAATAGCCTCGGCTATTACCTCATTTTGTCCGGTCGTGATGGTCAAGTGGATTAAGGCGTCTTGTACATACCAGTTGCGTGGCTCCTGGGAGTATGGGTTCGAGTCACTTCTGGGGTGTGAGTTTTCAGTTATATATATATATATATATATATATATATATATATATATATATATATATATATATATATTATATATATATATATATATATATATACAGGACAACATATATATATATATATATATATATATATATATATATATATATATATATATATATATATATATATATATATATATATATATATTGGTGTATACTGGCAGCAGGTTTTCTTTCAGACATGTTTCATTGAATATGACCGCATATTCTGTATTTATTATTTTCTGGTTTAGGGCTTCTATCCCTCTAACTATTTTCTTAGCATCAGGGCTTAATTGAAATAGGAGTTCTCCAAAACTCATTTTCGTACTTTTAAGGTGAAGAAAAGAAGTGATTTACTATAGAGTGTATTACACTTATTTGTATAATTTGCACGACGTTTCGAACCTCCATGGTTCATTCTCAAGTGAACAGATCTTACAATACTAGTTGATTTTATACCCGCATTAGGTCAGGTGATAATACAATGAAGGTGAAAAACATGGGGGGGATACATAAGGGATAAACATAGGGGCTGCAGAAGGCTTATTGGCCCATACGAGGCATCTCCTATCTAAACACAAAGATTAATCCAGTGTAATTGGCCTGTTATGTTGGACATTGTCTTCTGTGTTGGCATCGATATGTTCTTGTCTTGTCCTTACTCTCATGGTGGGTAGAGTAAATAGTTCCGTGATTTGGGTGTTCATGGTAGGTCGCTCTATTCTTATGTGAATTGCCTCAAGAATTTGTAATCTTCTTGAATCTTGGGTTTTGTCTATTATGCAAGTATTCTTGTTCAACATTTCTCTTGTTAGAGTAATGTCATGGGCTTGTCTCATGTGATTCCTAGGGGCACCAGATTGAAGATGGCATGTCAAACGCCTCGTCAGCTTGGTCGACGTCATATCTATGTACTTACATTGAAGGTTACATCCTTCGTGGGGGCAAGTGTACATGTATACAACGCTTGACTGCTGTAGAGGGTTCTCCGTCGGCTTCGGGCTGTTTTGATAAGGAGTTCGGAAGTCTTCTTGGTTTTGTAGAATATTATCAGGTTTATGTTTTGGTTAGGAGTAGTGCTTTTTACTCCTTTACGGATTATTTCTATCATTATTCTTTCCTCTTTTATATGTTCACTGTGCATGGTTGATTTGTAATATAATTTTATTGGGGGTGTTGTGGTTTCTGTTCTAGGTTCTGAATTATACCAACGGTCCAAGTGTCTTCTTATAGCAGCGTTTATTTCCGCGTTGCTATATCCGTTGTTCACCAATACCTGAGTTACTCTTTCAAACTCTCTACTCACGTTGCTCCATTCAGAGCAGTGGGTAAGCGCTCGACGAATATAAGCATTGAGAACACTGGCTTTGTATCTTTGGGGGCACTCACTTCTACCGTTCAGGCATAATCCTATGTTGGTGGGCTTGGTATATACGTTGGTGCTTAAAGAGGTTCCTGTTTTTGTTATTAGTACATCCAAGAATGGCAGACTGTTATTTTCACTATTTTCATGTGTAAATCGGAGTACTGACTCTCTCTCTAGGTGTCTTTTAGGTCAATTAGTTCATCTGAGTCTTTTACTATTACAAATATGTCATCTACATAACGGCAGTATACAGTTGGTTTTTGTCTGCTACTGAAGACCCTATCTTCGATGGTTCCCATATAAAAATTAGCAAATAAAACTCCTAAGGGGGAGCCCATTACTACTCCGTCTATTTGTAAATACATGTCTCCTTGTGGACTGATGAAAGGGGCTTCCTTTGTACATGCTTCGAGAAGACTTTTCAAGTGTGGCTCAGGTATGTCTAATTTGGGGGTGCTCTCGTCTCTGTATACTCTGTCCAGTATCATTCCTATGGTTGTGTCGACTGGGACGTTGGTAAAAAGGGATTCAACGTCCAGGGAAGCGATGATTCCATCGGGCTGGGTAGATTTGATCAATTCTAGGAAATCTGCTGATGATTGTAGACTAAACTTACTTGGAGTGTATGGAGTTAGGAGTTCATTGAGTTTCTTTGCCAGGTGATAAGTTGGGGTTGGTATTTGGCTGATTATAGGGCGTAGTGGGTTACCTGGTTTATGCGTCTTAACATTGCCGTAGGCATATCCTAAGCCATAGTCGCCTTGAAGTTTATTGAAATGCACACTGCCTTTCTTTGCGTTGATTGCTGTAATTGTTTTGTTTACTTTCCGCTTAAGGTCTTCTACGGGGTTCCTCGTGATTCGTTGAAATTTGGAGTCGTCACTTAGGATGTCGCTAATTTTGTTCATGTATTCATGGGTAGGAATCAATACATATGCTGCTGTTTTGTCGGCTTTTCTTATTGTTACGTCTTTCAGATTTTTTAGTTGTTTCGCTGCTTCTTTGAGTCGTGGGGTTAAGATTGTAGATGAATATGTTCCTCGTTTTTTCCCTGCTTCTGCAAGTAGTTCAGCTTGAAGTGTGTCAGTGGTGATGACTTTTTTGTTGTCTTCTAGCTTATGGATATCGTCCAGAAGCATTTCGATTTCCAGGCGTTTTTGATGCATCTTTGGTTTAGATAAGAATTGACAATTTAGACCAAGATTTAAGAGGTCTCGTTGGTCCTGGGTAAGATCATAAGAAGTCAGGTTAAAGTAGCCATCTTTAGGACGAGGGATTTTTAGCTGTCCACCGTTTAGGAATGTTAACTTACGGAGTGTCTTTGTTTCTACAAGAGTTTTATGTTGTTGTTTCAGGTTAAATAGTTCACTGTTGATGGTTTGCTTGAGTTGGATAGGGATGTCGTACTGGGTCCATTTGTTTAACAGATGCTCCGCCTGCTCTATAAAGGTTTGGAGGGCTTCCTTCTTCTTGTTTAGTTGATGCCGAATGAGCTCTTGCCTATACCTATAGGTAAACTCTGTATTGCGGACTGCTGGGTCATGTGGGTTATATTGGTGTATACTGGCAGCAGGTTTTCTTTCAGACATGTTTCATTGAATATGACCGCATATTCTGTATTTATTATTTTCTGGTTTAGGGCTTCTATCCCTCTAACTATTTTCTTAGCATCAGGGCTTAATTGAAATAGGAGTTCTCCAAAACTCATTTTCGTACTTTTAAGGTGAAGAAAAGAAGTGATTTACTATAGAGTGTATTACACTTATTTGTATAATTTGCACGACGTTTCGAACCTCCATGGTTCATTCTCAAGTGAACAGATCTTACAATACTAGTTGATTTTATACCCGCATTAGGTCAGGTGATAATACAATGAAGGTGAAAAACATGGGGGGGATACATAAGGGATAAACATAGGGGCTGCAGAAGGCTTATTGGCCCATACGAGGCATCTCCTATCTAAACACAAAGATTAATCCAGTGTAATTGGCCTGTTATGTTGGACATTGTCTTCTGTGTTGGCATCGATATGTTCTTGTCTTGTCCTTACTCTCATGGTGGGTAGAGTAAATAGTTCCGTGATTTGGGTGTTCATGGTAGGTCTCTCTATTCTTATGTGAATTGCCTCAAGAATTTGTAATCTTCTTGAATCTTGGGTTTTGTCTATTATGCAAGTATTCTTGTTCAACATTTCTCTTGTTAGAGTAATGTCATGGGCTTGTCTCATGTGATTCCTAGGGGCACCAGATTGAAGATGGCATGTCAAACGCCTCGTCAGCTTGGTCGACGTCATACCTATGTACTTACATTGAAGGTTACATCCTTCGTGGGGGCAAGTGTACATGTATACAACGCTTGACTGCTGTAGAGGGTTCTCCGTCGGCTTCGGGCAAAAAACAAAAAACAAAACAAAAACAAAAAAAACAGCCCGAAGCCGCCGGAGAACCCTCTACAGCAGTCAAGCGTTGTATACATGTACACTTGCCCCCACGAAGGATGTAACCTTCAATGTAAGTACATAGGTATGACGTCGACCAAGCTGACGAGGCGTTTGACATGCCATCTTCAATCTGGTGCCCCTAGGAATCACATGAGACAAGCCCATGACATTACTCTAACAAGAGAAATGTTGAACAAGAATACTTGCATAATAGACAAAACCCAAGATTCAAGAAGATTACAAATTCTTGAGGCAATTCACATAAGAATAGAGCGACCTACCATGAACACCCAAATCACGGAACTATTTACTCTACCCGCCATGAGAGTAAGGACAAGACAAGAACATATCGATGCCAACACAGAAGACAATGTCCAACATAACAGGCCAATTACACTGGATTAATCTTTGTGTTTAGATAGGAGATGCCTCGTATGGGCCAATAAGCCTTCTGCAGCCCCTATGTTTATCCCTTATGTATCCCCCCCATGTTTTTCACCTTCATTGTATTATCACCTGACCTAATGCGGGTATAAAATCAACTAGTATTGTAAGATCTGTTCACTTGAGAATGAACCATGGAGGTTCGAAACGTCGTGCAAATTATACAAATAAGTGTAATACACTCTATAGTAAATCACTTCTTTTCTTCACCTTAAAAGTACGAAAATGAGTTTTGGAGAACTCCTATTTCAATTAACCCTTAAAGTGCGCATCACTTCATATGAAGTGTAAATCGTTTTACCAGTCAACTGCGCTTCACTTCATATGAAGTGTATGGGTACCGCGCACGATTTGAATGGCCCGCGGTGTAGCTGGGGGTCCCATACGCTGCCCAGGGGCTCTAGTAAACAGCGGCCATTTTGAAAAAAAATCCAGCTCACGCTCCGATGGCGTGGGAGGCCTCAGTTTAGCGAGAGTCACCATGGCGAGCGCACGGTCAAACGCCTCACGAGCACGCATCACTCAGTCCCTCACCCCAGAGCAAATAGCCCACGAATTATTCTCTGAAGGTGAAGAAAGTGTGTTTGACGATTCAGACAACGATGAGGATTATACACAGTTGTCGGGAGATAGTAGCAGCAGCAGTGAAAGTGAGAATGACCGCCATGCCATGGCGAGGCCTATACGCTCTCCCATGCCTCCTCGCCCATTTTCTACCCCAATTCTACCACGACCTCACAGTTCCTGTGGATATTTTCTGTTTGAGGTTGACGAGTCAGAGGGAGGTGACTCCTTTTCTGGGTTTAGTGACTCAGATCAAAGTTTTATTGAGCCTGTGGCTGGTACCAGTGGTGTAACTGGGCGAGAAATTGTCACGTCAGCAGCATCTCGCCCAGCCAAGCGCCACCGCATGGCACCAAGACCCTCGTGTTCACGTGCACCCACCTCACGTGCACGTAGCCGCCGTGCTTCTCGCAGACGGTATTCAGCTCCTGGTCGCCGGTATGCATCGCTTCTTCGCCATCTTTCCTCTGCATCTCGCAGGACGCCTGGTGTACTTGAGTGGAGTGATGGTGACGATTTTATTCCTAATATTCCTCACTTTGACGATAAAGATGTAGGGATTACAAACCTTTTCCCTAATCAAGGTGAGGACATGGCTGAGATGGAATATTTTACAGCATTCTATGATGAACCACTCATGGAATACATTGTACACCAAACGAACCTGCATGCTGCTTACCTGATTGAGAGGGAAATCACAGAATTTTCACGACTGCAGCGTTGGAAAAATACCACAGTGGCGGAAATGTATGTGTTTTTGGCACTCTGTTTGTTGATGAAGCACTGTCACAAACATGCAATAAATGACTATTGGAGCAAGGACAAGACAATACCAACACCTTTATTCGGGAAATATATGTCACGAGACAGGTTTCAGATACTCCTCAGGTGTCTACATTTTGGAAGTGTTCAGGACCGAACACCTGATGATAGACTGTGGCGAGTGAGGCACTACATGAACGATGTTATTGGAAAATTCAGAGATTTTTACGTACCAGCACAGAAGCTGGTGGTTGATGAATCTCTCATACTTTTCAAGGGACGTGTTCCATTCAAACAGTACATTCCCTCAAAACGAAACCGATTTGGCCTGAAATTTTTTGTTCTTTGTGATTGTGAGACAGGATACGTGTTACACATGATTCTGTACTCGGCTAGTGATGTAGACATTCCCGGTAACGACGAACATGGATTCTCGGGGAGTGTAGTGAAGACCATCATGGCTCCGTGGATGAACAAGGGACACATTTTATACACAGATAATTACTATACAAGTCCCTTGCTAGCTCGGTTCTTGCTAGAAAATAGAACCGGATTGGTTGGTACAGTAAAGCCACAACGAAGGGAAATGCCTGTGTTTGACAACGACATTGCAGTTGGTGAGTGTCAGAGAAGGAAAAGTGATAACATTCTGTCAGTTCGGTGGAAAGACAAAAGAGAGGTGAACTTGTTGACAACAATTCATGATGGAACAATGGTGAACAGTGGGAAAGTGAGCCATAAAACAAACGCACCACTATATAAGCCAGACTGTGTTTTAGACTATATCAACATGCGGTTGATTGATAAATCAGACATGATGATTGGCACTGCAGAGTGTGTGCGGAAGACATGTAGGTGGACGAAAAAAGTGTTCTTCCATCTTGTGGACATGAGCATGCTGAACTGTTTCAACATGTACCTTGTGAGAACTGGACGTAAGCCCACTTTCCGTGACTTTGTATTTGATGCTGCAATACAGTTATTAGGAAAGTTTGCAAAAGATGTCCCAGGTATTCAGCGGCCCATCATAAACCCACTGTTGCAGCATGCTGGTACTCCACGCCTCGCTCACACTGAAGGCTTCCTAGCACACAAACTTAAGTATTTGCCACCTGGTGTGAAGCGTGCAATAGCCCAACGTGATTGCTTGGTGTGTAAAACAACGACACGTAGAGACAAGAAACGGAAGCTTGTGCAAACATGGTGTGAAACGTGTGGTATCCCATTATGTGCTGTCGACTGCTTCAATGACTACCACAGTCTAGAAATCTTCTAAGTGTGCTTCAAAGTGTGTATAGCGTGTGCGAGTGTGTAAATATGTAAACATATAAGCAGAACATATAATATAATAGACTGTAATGACATATTATATTGCCGTAATTGAAAACATTTGTGTGCGCCTGTGTATACTCAAATATGCAACAATTATTGATACAAAATATGTTCAAACAGTATTTGAAACACAATTAGTGAAAAAAAATTAGATAAAATGCGCTTAGACATTGTAAATAAATAGCGCGAAAATATATTTGTGGCAACTCTGGCTGTTTGAGGACCGCGCGCAACATCTCCCGGGCGTGTACTGCATGAGCGACCATGCAGATTGTGACGTCATCGCAGAGCTTCTCGGCTCTATTGCAACAAAAGTAAGTACAATAGAATTTTTTTTTTATTTTTCCCGTGATCAGTGAACAGAACTTAACAGATTAGCAAAAAAAAAAATTTTTTTTTTTTTCAAAGTGACATGCGCCTGTGCGGATAGCAGGATATTAGACCCCGAGCATGTTAAGGGTTAAGCCCTGATGCTAAGAAAATAGTTAGAGGGATAGAAGCCCTAAACCAGAAAATAATAAATACAGAATATGCGGTCATATTCAATGAAACATGTCTGAAAGAAAACCTGCTGCCAGTATACACCAATATAAACCCACATGACCCAGCAGTCCGCAATACAGAGTTTACCTATAGGTATAGGCAAGAGCTCATTCGGCATCAACTAAACAAGAAGAAGGAAGCCCTCCAAACCTTTATAGAGCAGGCGGAGCATCTGTTAAACAAATGGACCCAGTACGACATCCCTATCCAAATCAAGCAAACCATCAACAGTGAACTATTTAACCTGAAACAACAACATAAAACTCTTGTAGAAACAAAGACACTCCGTAAGTTAACATCCCTAAACGGTGGACAGCTAAAAATCCCTCGTCCTAAAGATGGCTACTTTAACCTGACTTCTTATGATCTTACCCAGGACCAACGAGACCTCTTAAATCTTGGTCTAAATTGTCAATTCTTATCTAAACCAAAGATGCATCAAAAACGCCTGGAAATCGAAATGCTTCTGGACGATATCCATAAGCTAGAAGACAACAAAAAAGTCATCACCACTGACACACTTCAAGCTGAACTACTTGCAGAAGCAGGGAAAAACGAGGAACATATTCATCTACAATCTTAACCCCACGACTCAAAGAAGCAGCGAAACAACTAAAAAATCTGAAAGACGTAACAATAAGAAAAGCCGACAAAACAGCAGCATATGTATTGATTCCTACCCATGAATACATGAACAAAATTAGCGACATCCTAAGTGACGACTCCAAATTTCAACGAATCACGAGGAACCCCGTAGAAGACCTTAAGCGGAAAGTAAACAAAACAATTACAGCAATCAACGCAAAGAAAGGCAGTGTGCATTTCAATAAACTTCAAGGCGACTATGGCTTAGGATATGCCTACGGCAATGTTAAGACGCATAAACCAGGTAACCCACTACGCCCTATAATCAGCCAAATACCAACCCCAACTTATCACCTGGCAAAGAAACTCAATGAACTCCTAACTCCATACACTCCAAGTAAGTTTAGTCTACAATCATCAGCAGATTTCCTAGAATTGATCATATCTACCAGCCCGATGGAATCATCGCTTCCCTGGACGTTGAATCCCTTTTTACCAACGTCCCAGTCGACACAACCATAGGAATGATACTGGACAGAGTATACAGAGACGAGAGCACCCCCAAATTAGACATACCTGAGCCACACTTGAAAAGTCTTCTCGAAGCATGTACAAAGGAAGCCCTTTCATCAGTCCACAAGGAGACATGTATTTACAAATAGACGGAGTAGCAATGGGCTCCCCCTTAGGAGTTTTATTTGCTAATTTTTATATGGGAACCATCGAAGATAGGGTCTTCAGTAGCAGACAAAAACCAACTGTATACTGCCGTTATGTAGATGACATATTTGTAATAGTAAAAGACTCAGATGAACTAATTGACCTAAAAAGACACCTAGAGAGAGAGTCAGTACTCCGATTTACACATGAAAATAGTGAAAATAACAGTCTGCCATTCTTGGATGTACTAATAACAAAAACAGGAACCTCTTTAAGCACCAACGTATATACCAAGCCCACCAACATAGGATTATGCCTGAACGGTAGAAGTGAGTGCCCCCAAAGATACAAAGCCAGTGTTCTCAATGCTTATATTCGTCGAGCGCTTACCCACTGCTCTGAATGGAGCAACGTGAGTAGAGAGTTTGAAAGAGTAACTCAGGTATTGGTGAACAACGGATATAGCAACGCGGAAATAAACGCTGCTATAAGAAGACACTTGGACCGTTGGTATAATTCAGAACCTAGAACAGAAACCACAACACCCCCAATAAAATTATATTACAAATCAACCATGCACAGTGAACATATAAAAGAGGAAAGAATAATGAAAGAAATAATCCGTAAAGGAGTAAAAAGCACTACTCCTAACCAAAACATAAACCTGATAATATTCTACAAAACCAAGAAGACTTCCGAACTCCTTATCAAAAACAGCCCGAAGCCGACGGAGAACCCTCTACAGCAGTCAAGCGTTGTATACATGTACACTTGCCCCCACGAAGGATGTAACCTTCAATGTAAGTACATAGGTATGACGTCGACCAAGCTGACGAGGCGTTTGACATGCCATCTTCAATCTGGTGCCCCTAGGAATCACATGAGACAAGCCCATGACATTACTCTAACAAGAGAAATGTTGAACAAGAATACTTGCATAATAGACAAAACCCAAGTTTCAAGAAGATTACAAATTCTTGAGGCAATTCACATAAGAATAGAGCGACCTACCATGAACACCCAAATCACGGAACTATTTACTCTACCCACCATGAGAGTAAGGACAAGACAAGAACATATCGATGCCAACACAGAAGACAATGTCCAACATAACAGGCCAATTACACTGGATTAATCTTTGTGTTTAGATAGGAGATGCCTCGTATGGGCCAATAAGCCTTCTGCAGCCCCTATGTTTATCCCTTATGTATCCCCCCCATGTTTTTCACCTTCATTGTATTATCACCTGACCTAATGCGGGTATAAAATCAACTAGTATTGTAAGATCTGTTCACTTGAGAATGAACCATGGAGGTTCGAAACGTCGTGCAAATTATACAAATAAGTGTAATACACTCTATAGTAAATCACTTCTTTTCTTCACCTTAAAAGTACGAAAATGAGTTTTTGGAGAACTCCTATTTCAATTAAGCCCTGATGCTAAGAAAATAGTTAGAGGGATAGAAGCCCTAAACCAGAAAATAATAAATACAGAATATGCGGTCATATTCAATGAAACATATATATATATATATATATATATATATATATATATATATATATATATATATATATATATATATATATATATAATGATTTGTGCGGTGTAAGGGGTTAAACTTAAATACTATCACAATCTCACTGTAAATGCCAAAAGCCTTCCAAACCAGCACTGGGTGGTTAGTCATACATAGAATCAGGGGAGAAAAATATCTGCTTCAATAATGAGTTAGTAAGCAGGGCTAGCAAGAGTTAGTAAGCAGGGCTAGCAAGAGTTAGTAAGCAGGGCCTAGCATGAGTTAGTAAGCAGGGCTAGCAAAAGTTAGTAAGCGGGGCCAGCATGAGTTGGTAAGCAGGGCTAGCATGAGGTAGTAAGCAGGGATAGCATGAGGTAGTAAGCAGGGATAGCATGACTTAGTAAGAAGAGCTAGCAAGAGTTGGTAAGCAGGGCTGGCAAGAGTTGGTAAGCAGGGCTGGCAAGAGTTGGTAAGCAGGGCTGGCAAGAGTTGGTAAGCAGGGCTGGCAAGAGTTGGTAAGCAGGGCTGGCAAGAGTTGGTAAGCAGGGCTGGCAAGAGTTGGTAAGCAGGGCTGGCAAGAGTTGGTAAGCAGGGCTGGCAAGAGTTGGTAAGCAGGGCTGGCAAGAGTTGGTAAGCAGGGCTGGCAAGAGTTGGTAAGCAGGGCTGGCAAGAGTTGGTAAGCAGGGCTGGCAAGAGTTGGTAAGCAGGGCTGGCAAGAGTTAGTAAGCAGGGCTAGCATGAGTTCGTAAGAAGGGTTAGCAAGAGTTAGTAAGCAGGGCTAGCATGAGTTCG
>NW_025569977.1:0-33045 GCF_020424385.1 Procambarus clarkii | reverse complement strand
CATGGAGCCCGTACCTTGTCAAGCACAAGACGAAGCTGGAAAAAGTCCAAAGGTATGCTACTAGACTAGTCCCAGAACTAAGAGGCATGAGTTATGAGGAAAGGCTGCGAGAAATACACCTCACGACACTGGAAGACAGAAGAGTAAGGGGGGACATGATCACAACCTACAAAATCCTCAGGGGAATCGACCGGGTAAACAAGGATGAACTATTCAACACTGGTGGGACGCGAACAAGGGGACACAGGTGGAAGCTGAGTACCCAAATGAGCCACAGAGACGTTAGAAAGAACTTTTTCAGTGTCAGAGTAGTTAGTAAATGGAATGCATTAGGAAGTGATGTGGTGGAGGCTGACTCCATACACAGTTTCAAATGTAGATATGATAGAGCCCAATAGGCTCAGGAATCTGTACACCAGTTGATTGACGGTTGAGAGGCGGGACCAAAGAGCCAGAGCTCAACCCCCGCAAGCACAATTAGGTGAGTACACACGCACACGCACAGGCTACGAGGGGGGCCTCGTAGCCTGGTGGATAGCGCGCAGGATTCGTAATTCTGTGGCGCGGGTTCGATTCCCGCACCAGGCAGAAACAAATGGGCAAAGTTTCTTTCACCCTAAGTGCCCCTGTTACCTAGCAGTAAATAGGTACCTGGGAGTTAGTCAGCTGTAACGGGCTGCTTCCTGGGGTGTGTGTGTGTGGTGTGGAAAAAAAAAAAATAGTAGTTAGTAAACAGTTGATTGATAGTTGAGAGGCGGGCCGAAAGAGCAAAGCTCAACCCCCGCAAAAACACAACTAGTAAACACAACTAGTAAACACACACACACACACACACACACACAGACTCCATACCAGTTTCAAGTGTATATATGATAGCGTCCAATAGGCTCAGCAACCGGTACATCAGTTGATTGATAGTTGAGAAGCGGGACCAAAGAGCCGAAGCCCAACCCCTGCAAGCACAACTAGGGGAGCACAAACACCCACACCCTCTCACCTGAGAGCAAGTAGGGGGGCGGAAGGCCCTACAGAGTTCCTCTCAAACATAGGATGATATCTCCCCGTCCTCCTGCACCACATGTATCACTGAGATAAATCACTGACACCGCTGCCAAGATTAAGGGGCAATAAAACCAATCTTGGGAAGGCCTTGTGTCTATTGTTCAAGTGTTTTATTATCGTATACATTATGGAGATATAATCTGTTGTATAGACCGTTCATCTTAAGCACAGTTTACCAGGAGAAGCGTTGGGTAAATGTCTTTACAGACGACTTATATTTTAGTCTCTGACGTTTGGGACGTGATACGAGAGCTTTTGTGTAAATTCTAGGTAGAAGAGAATAGTTTTAGGTGTTTCGTAGGTGACTAGAGTTTAGAGTCTATGAGGAGAAAGTGCTAGGCCAGGACGACTATATATATATATTAAATATAACACTTGGAAGGGATATAAAGACAAGGAGTTGGGATAAGATGAAGGAAAGTTTAGGTGCCCAATCACTTGTACCTTCGGGGATCGAACGCTGACCTGCACGTAGCGAAGCCGACCTTGTACTGACTGTTAGGTTACGTTTGTTTCTGACTGTTCTGTTAAACTTTAAACGGCTAGACTTGTGTGGAATATATATATATATATATATATATATATATATATATATATATATATATATATATATATATATATATATATATATAAAGTCAATAAGTGTTTGGAGAAGAACACACACAAACACAGGGGGGGCCGGGTAGCCTGGTGGATAGCGCGCAGAACTCGTAATTCTGTGGCGCGGGTTCGATTCTCGCACCAGGCAGAAACAAATGGACAAAGTTTCTTTCACCCTGAATGCCCCTGTTACCTAGCAGTAAATAGGTAGCTGGGATTTAGTCAGCTGTCACGGGCTGCTTCCTGGGGTGTGTGTGTGTGGTGTGGAAAAAAGTAGTTAGTAAAACAGTTGAGAGGCGGGCCGAAAGAGCAGAGCTCAACCTCCGCAAACACAACTAGGTGAATACAACTAAGTGAATACACACACACACACACACACACACACACACACAGGAAGGAGCCAGAGGGTAATGGTAAGGGGCGAGAAGTCGGACTGGCGAACAGTAACAAGTGGAGTACCTCAAGGATCGGTGCTGGGACCAATCCTCTTTCTAATTTACGTAAATGATATGTTTACAGGAGTGGAATCATACATGTCAATGTTTGCGGATGACGCAAAATTAATGAGAAGAGTTGTGACAGACGAGGATTGTAGGATCCTCCAAGAGGACTTAAACAGGCTGCAGAGATGGTCAGGGAAATGGCTACTGGAGTTTAACACCAGTAAATGTAAAGTTATGGAAATGGGATCAGGTGACAGGAGACCAAAGGGACAGTACACAATGAAGGGGAACAGCCTATCTGTAACGATTCGAGAAAGAGACCTGGGAGTGGATGTGACACCTAATCTAAATCCTGAGGCACATATAAATAGGATAACGACAGCAGCGTACTCTACACTCGGGAAAATTAGAACTTCATTCAGAAACCTAAATGAGGAGGCTTTTAGGGCGCTTTACACTGCCTACGTGAGACCCGTCTTAGAGTATGCCGCGCCATCATGGAGCACCCACCTGAAGAAACACATAAAGAAACTGGAGAAGGTTCAGAGGTTTGCGACGAGGCTTGTCCCAGATTTACGAGGGATGGAATATGAAGAGCGGCTGAAGGAACTGAACCTTACGACACTAGAGAAAAGAAGGGAGAGAGGAGATATGATAGGGACATATAAAATACTCAGGGGAATTGACAAAGTGGAAATAGATGAAATGTTCACACGTAATAATAACAGAACGAGGGGACATGGGTGGAAACTGGAAACTCAGATGAGTCACAGAGATGTTAGGAAGTTTTCTTTTAGCGTGAGAGTAGTGGAAAAATGGAATGCACTTGGGGAACAGGTTGTGGAAGCAAATACTATTCATACTTTTAAAACTAGGTATGATAGGGAAATGGGACAGGAGTCATTGCTGTAAACAACCGATAGCTAGAAAGGCGGGATCCAAGAGTCAATGCTCGATCCTGCAAGCACAAATAGGTGAGTACAAATAGGTGAGTACACACACACACACACACACACACACACATACACATGGAGTCCATATCTAGTCATGGATAAGACTAAACTGGAAAAGGTTCAAAGGTTTGCCACCAGACTAGTACCCGAGCTGAGAGGTATGAGCTACGAGCAGAGACTTCGGGAATTAAACCTCACTTCGCTGGAAGACAGAAGAGTTAGAGGGAACATGATCACCACATTCAAGATTCTGAAGGGAATTGATTGGGTAGATAAAGACAGTCTATTTAACACAAGGGGAACACGTACAAGGGGACACAGGTGGAGACTGAGTGCCCAAATGAGCCACAGAGATATTAGAAAGAACTTTTTTAGTGTCAGAGTGGTGGACAAATGGAATGCATTAGGAAGAGATGTGGTGGAGGCTGACTCCATACACAGTTTCAAGTGTATATATGACAGAGCCCGATAGGCTCAGGAATCTGTACACCTGTTGATTGACGGTTGAGAGGCGGGACCAAAGAGCCAGAGCTCGACCCCCTGCAAACACAACTAGGTGAGTACACACACACACACACACACACACACACACACACTATAGGAGCAATAAGAGTCATCACCAGTGAGGACTCAATTGCCGACAGAGATGCCGCAACAGCTCAAGCCCTAAGGGAGAAACACCCACCCAGGGCTCCGCGTGAGGGCGCCATTGTACAAGTGGGGGCTACCGGAGCAGAACCTCTCTGGGTGGCTGAATCTGTGGTCCATGAAGCAGCCATGTCCTTCCCAACAGGATCAGCAGGTGGGTTCACAGGACTAAAACCCAACCACCTCAAGCAAATGCTCAACCCTGCACTGGGTGACATTGCACAGAGCCTCCTGGTGGAACTAACTAGATTCACCAAGACATGTCTAGCTGGCAACATACCAGAGACCATAAGACCTATCTTTTTTGCAGCATCTCTCTGTCCACTAAAGAAAAAAGATACAGGGATCAGAATAATAGCTGTGGGCAATTCTCTCCAGCCTCTCGTCGCTAAGGCTGCTGCGAGTACAGTTAGCGAGTCAGCGGCCAACATGTTAAAGCCAAAACAGCTCGGGGTTCAGCATTCCACAAGGGTGCGAGGCGGCATCTCACGCAGCTCGAGCTTTCGTTGCTAACACCACACACGAAAAGGCCCTTATCAAGCTGGATTTATAAAATGTCTTCAATTTGGTGCAGAGAGACGCTGTACTCCGTGCGGTTCATCATCATTTCCCTTCCCTCTTCCCTTTTGTACATTCATGCTTCAGTATGGATCTTAAGCTACTTTTTGATGAATATGAAATTGACTTGCGAGAAGGCGTCCAACAGGGTGACCCCCTTGCTCCTCTCCTTTTCTGCTTAGTCATCAAACAAGTCAGAGAGGTCCTGTCCAGCGAGCTTAACATCTGGTTCTTGGATGATGGTACCCTAGCTGGCTCCCAAGACTCCCTCCTGGAGGACATCAGAAAACTCCAGGAGCAAGGGGCAATTTTAAGCCTCACCCTGAACTCTTCTCGGTGCGAAATATGTTCTAACCAGGGCATCGTAGAGAGAATAGCGTGTGTTCTCAATATATACAGACGTTCTCAATATACAGGCAGGACGACAACATACAGCTCAAGGCGCTGAACAATGCACAAACAACACGGCTCCAGTGAAGACTGCATCATTTCCGCACACCGAGAGACGATCACCGTAAAGCTCCTGACCAGGAACACCAAAATACTGGAAAATATTAACAGTAAATTTGTTAAACAAAAACAACTCAGTGAAACTATGTTGTGAAACCTTTCCTACTATTTTTTTTAAGATGTAAACGAACTGCTTTTGTGGTCATTGATTCAAGAGAGATTGTTGCAAGAGGAGCAGCAATAACTGTCAGTGAAGGCAGCGGCAGTGGCGCTACCTCTCACAAAGCTGTCAGTAAACTCACCAATATTTACAAGTTTACCCAAGTGTGAACGCCGTGAAGTTCATATCCAGCTGACTCTGGAAATATTGGGGGCTGTGTTCGGGGAAACAAGGGCAGGTATAGCTCGTCTCTCGAAGCGAATAATGCCAATCTGATCCCAAGATTTGACAGCCAATCATATATCTTGAGCAGACGAGATTGGCACGGATTATCAGCTGACTAGTCAGCTGGAGGAAGGCTATTTCACAAATCCCTTAAAGATTAAGATTAGAATTTACCTTGTAGAATGACGCGGCCATTTTTAAAGTGGTTTGACTAGTTGCACATGCATACGCACGCACGCACGCAAGCACGTACGTACACACGCACAGCCGAGCGGACAGCGCTTTGAGGTCGTAGTCTTAGGACCCGGGTTCCATTCCTGGTTGAAGCAGAAACAGATGGGCAGAGTTTCTGTCATCTGATGCTATTTTCTTAGCAGTAAATAAGTATCTGGGAGTTAGACCATCCCTACAGCCTGCGTCCTGAGGATGTGTGTACTCACCTGGTGGAGCTTGTGGGGGTTGAGCTCTGGCTCTTTGGTCCCGCTTGTGTCCCGTGTGTCTATGTGAGAGAGAAATATATATATATATATATATATATATATATATATAGAGAGAGAGAGAGAGAGAGAGAGAGAGAGAGAGAGAGAGAGAGAGAGAGAGAGAGAGAGAGAGAGAGAGAGAGAGAGAGAGATACAGGAAACATAGGAAAGAGGAGAGACAAACGACAGTTAGAAAGGATACAGGGGTCCCAGAGCTATCAGTTCGATCCTACAGGCAAAAGTAGTAATTGTAAATAGGTACACACGCGCGTGCACACGCACAGAGTCTGATAGTTCGAGAGATGTCAGGAAACGCTTCATACTGAGCCACAAAATAGCTTCATAAAGCTTCATACTGAGCCACAAAATAGCTTCATAGTGAGCCACAAATAGCTTCATACTGAGCCACAAAATAGCTTCATACTGAGCCACAAAATAGCTTCATACCGAGCCACAAAATAGCTTCATACTGAGCCACAAAATAGCTTCATACTGAGCCACAAAATAGCTTCACACTGAGCCACAAAATAGCTTCATACTGAGCCACAAAATAGCTTCATACTGAGCCACAAAATAGCTTCACACTGAGCCACAAAATAGCTTCATACTGAGCCACAAAATAGCTTCATACCGAGCCACAAAATAGCTTCATAAAGAGCCACAAAGTAATACTGGCGTAATACTGTGAGAGGAGAAAGACGCAAGGTCAATAAATATCTTAAACAAAATATGTGAGACCTTTGGAAAGATAATTATTGCATTAGTCAACCAGAAGATGTAGAGGCGGGTCCCGAGAACTAGCGCTGAACTCTGTATAATCACATCGAGGAGATCTCCTTCACAACCTTATCAGACTGTAATATCACTCAGAAAACTGAGTCATACAAAACATACAATCCAACCCTGCAACTCTGAAATCTTTTGTTTTAGTGTTTAAAGACATTTCAAAAGGCGTTCGTATTTAATTAAATAGCAACTAGTGCCATGGAAGTCAGTAAATGAAATTTTCCAGCAGGTCGCATTGGAAGGACGCGGGAGTATACAAGAGGCGGATAAATTGAATTGACCAGTCAGGAGCGAGCTGAGGGTGCTCAGCCAATCAGAGTCTGCTGGGCGTGGTGAAACGGCGTGGTAGACCGTTGGGAAATAGAAAACAGAGATCACTGGGGCAGCATTCAGACGCTGGTGACGTCAACCTGGAGCTATGAATGTTGAGCATCTTTATTGGTCAACAGAAGGTTGCAAAGGACTACAGTGACCGAAAGATGAGTCCGACGCGTACTTGTGGAGCTCCAGAGAGATAACATTGTCACCTGTAGCCAATATTTTGCCTTTAGACAAATAAAAGTGGAAAATTGATGGAGCTTGCAAGCCGACGTTGGTAGAACATAACGGGAATGATGCGTAAATCACCTAAGATGATATCGCTTGCTGTTGAGAGGCGTGGAGGCTGTACCGTCGCGTAGCTTCACAGGAGAAATTAGTCTCAATAACTATTAATGAGACCTTGAGGGAGATTAAGATCAATACATTAACACATATACCAGATGGAACCTATCCCAGCTGTCTTCCTGCCAAATTGAGGACTATTTTCAGTTATATTATTCAGTTCTTTGGCTCAGGCGCTGGTAGCGAAAGGCTGAAGTAATCTCTGCCCACATGTGGGTCACCGAAGTTGAACCTTATAAAAAGAAGGAATCAAAGTGAATAAAGTGCTGACCTGGAGAACAAGAAAGGTGGATAGTACAACGAGGAAACTGGCCTGGACAACGAGGAAACTGGCCTGGACAACGAGGAAACTGGCCTGGACAACGAGGAAACTGGCCTGGACAACGAGGAAACTGGCCTGGACAACGAGGAAACTGGCCTGGACAACGAGGAAACTGGCCTGGACAACGAGGAAACTGGCCTGGACAACGAGGAAACTGGCCTGGACAACGAGGAAACTGGCCTGGACAACGAGGAAACTGGCCTGGACAACGAGGAAACTGGCCTGGACAACGAGGAAACTGGCCTGGACAACGAGGAAACTGGCCTGGACAACGAGGAAACTGGTCTGGACAACGAGGAAACTGGCCTGGACAACGAGGAAACTGGCCTGGACAACGAGGAAACTGGCCTGGACAACGAGGAAACTGGCCTGGACAACGAGGAAACTGGCCTGGACAACGAGGAAACTGGCCTGGACAACGAGGAAACTGGCCTGGACAACGAGGAAACTGGCCTGGACAACGAGGAAACTGGTCTGGACAACGAGGAAACTGGCCTGGACAACGAGGAAACTGGCCTGGACAACGAGGAAACTGGCCTGGACAACGAGGAAACTGGCCTGGACAACGAAGGAAACTGGGCTGGACAACGAGGAAACTGGCCTGGACAACGAAGGAAACTGGCCTGGACAACGAGGAAACTGGCCTGGACAACGAGGAAACTGGCCTGGACAACGAGGAAACTGGTCTGAACAACGAAGGAAACTGGACTGGACAACGAGGAAACTGGCCTGGACAACGAGGAAACTGGCCTGGACAACGAGGAAACTGGCCTGGACAACGAGGAAACTGGCCTGGACAACGAGGAAACTGGCCTGGACAACGAGGAAACTGGCCTGGACAACGAGGAAACTGGCCTGGACAACGAGGAAACTGGCCTGGACAACGAGGAAACTGGCCTGGACAACGAGGAAACTGGCCTGGACAACGAAGGAAACTGGCCTGGACAACGAGGAAACTGGCCTGGACAACGAGGAAACTGGCCTGGACAACGAAGGAAACTGGGCTGGACAACGAGGAAACTGGCCTGGACAACGAGGAAACTGGCCTGGACAACGAGGAAACTGGCCTGGACAACGAGGAAACTGGCCTGGATAACGAGGAAACTGGCCTGGACAACGAGGAAACTGGCCTGGACAACGAGGAAACTGGCCTGGACAACGAAGGAAACTGGCCTGGACAACGAGGAAACTGGCCTGGACAACGAGGAAACTGGGCTGGACAACGAGGAAACTGGCCTGAACAACGAAGGAAACTGGGCTGGATAACGAGGAAACTGGCCTGGACAACGAGGAAACTGGCCTGGATAACGAGGAAACTGGCCTGGACAACGAGGAAACTGGCCTGGACAACGAGGAAACTGGCCTGGACAACGAAGGAAACTGGCCTGGACAACGAAGGAAACTGGCCTGGACAACGAGGAAACTGGCCTGGACAACGAGGAAACTAGCCTGGACAACGAGGAAACTGGCCTGGACAACGAGGAAACTGGCCTGGACAACGAGGAAACTGGCCTGGACAACGAGGAAACTGGCCTGGACAACGAGGAAACTGGCCTGGACAACGAGGAAACTGGCCTGGACAACGAGGAAACTGGCCTGGTCAACAAGGAAACTGGCCTGGACAACGAGGAAACTGGCCTGGACAACGAGGAAACTGGCCTGGACAACGAGGAAACTGGCCTGGACAACGAGGAAACTGGCCTGGACAACGAGGAAACTGGCCTGGACAACGAGGAAACTGGCCTGGACAACGAGGAAACTGGCCTGGACAACGAGGAAACTGGCCTGGACAACGAGGAAACTGGCCTGGACAACGAGGAAACTGGCCTGGACAACGAGGAAACTGGCCTGGACAACGAGGAAACTGGCCTGGACAACGAGGAAACTGGCCTGGACAACGAGGAAACTGGCCTGGACAACGAGGAAACTGGCCTGGACAACGAGGAAACTGGCCTGGACAACGAGGAAACTGGGCTGGACAACGAGGAAACTGGCCTGGACAACGAGGAAACTGGCCTGGACAACGAGGAAACTGGCCTGGACAACGAGGAAACTGGCCTGGACAACGAAGGAAACTGGGCTGGACAACGAGGAAACTGGGCTGGACAACGAGGAAACTGGCCTGGACAACGAAGGAAACTGGGCTGGACAACGAGGAAACTGGCCTGGATAACAAGAAAACTGGCCTGGACAACGAAGGAAACTGGGCTGGACAACGAAGGAAACTGGGCTGGACAACGAGGAAACTGGCCTGGACAACAAGAAAACTGGCCTGGACAACGAAGGAAACTGGGCTGGACAACGAGGAAACTGGCCTGGACAACGAGGAAACTGGCCTGGACAACGAGGAAACTGGTCTGGACAACGAGGAAACTGGTCTGGACAACGAGGAAACTGGCCTGGACAACGAGGAAACTGGTCTGGACAACGAGGAAACTGGCCTGGACAACGATGAAACTGGCCTGGACAACGAGGAAACTGGCCTGGACAACGAGGAAACTGGCCTGGACAACGAGGAAACTGGCCTGGACAACGAGGAAACTGGCCTGGACAACGAGGAAACTGGCCTGGACAACGAGGAAACTGGCCTGGACAACGAGGAAACTGGCCTGGACAACGAGGAAACTGGCCTGGACAACGAGGAAACTGGTCTGGACAACGAGGAAACTGGCCTGGACAACGAGGAAACTGGTCTGGACAACGAGGAAACTGGCCTGGACAACGAGGAAACTGGCCTGGACAACGAGGAAACTGGCCTGGACAACGAGGAAACTGGCCTGGACAACGAGGAAACTGGCCTGGACAACGAGGAAACTGGCCTGGACAACGAGGAAACTGGCCTGGACAACGAGGAAACTGGCCTGGACAACGAGGAAACTGGCCTGGACAACGAGGAAACTGGCCTGGACAACGAGGAAACTGGCCTGGACAACGAGGAAACTGATACTGGAAGCTGGCACAGGTAAAGTCTCTGTATATTTGTCAATGTCAGATGTCGAAATGACACTCAAGAACTGTTTGGTTGTTGGGTAATCAAGCATCTGTTGTATTAGATAATAATTAAACTTATATTGGTTTAAAAACAACAAGTAATCAAGCAGCTAATGGATTTAAAACCTCCGTGTAATCAGGTTTCTAGTGGAGTAAAAACAACCAAGATGAATTAGTAAGGTCATTTTTGTTTTAATATCATAGAAAATATATAGTTTTAGTGCAGTATCATTTTTGTTTTAGCTCATATTTATATTATTTTGCTGTGTGAACATTGCTGTCATATAGATTGTCATACACATACTTATATAACAGATTGGGATATATGCTCTCCTGGAGATACGCAATAATTATTCCATGATACAACTGAAGACAACAATGTATATACCTGCGTTATTTCGGCCAACTATACAGAGATAAAACACCACCAAATATATAAGTGAAATTTATTGTTGCAGAAGATTGATAAGAGGGCAGCCAAGCGTGAGTTAAATATGGCCTCGGATAAGTCTACCTCCCTGGCACGCAGCTTGGGATAAATGGTTCCTTCTATACTCATATATATCCACCCTCGCAAGTAATATGTCAAGGAAGAAAATGTCCTCCACGTAAAACATTGTAAATCTGGCGCATGACACCATTGTGTCAAGGCTCTATATGACACCAGACCTGAGGATATTGATTAATTAATCCTTGAAGATTAACATCAATATAGCCACATAAATATATCGGAGAGAAACTCTCCTGGGAGTTGCTGGGAGTTATTGAAAACTATTTCCAGAGAGACTTTCCTATACTTTGGTTCATGCAATGGTTGCGGAAGGTTGTAGACGTCTTTGTCGATATGTGGGGCTCGCTGGACTAATCTCTACCAACAGGTGGGGCTCGCTGGACTAATCTCTACCAACAGGTGGGTTCGCTGAAGTAATCTCTGCCAACATGTGAGGTTCGCTGAAGTAATCTCTGCCAACATGTGGGGTTCGCTGAAGTAATCTCTGCCAACATGTGGGGTTCGCTGAAGTAATCTCTGCCAACATGTGGGGTTCGCTGAAGTAATCTCTGCCAACATGTGGGTTTGCTGAGGTAATCTGTGTGTGTGTGTGAAGTAATCTCTCCAACAGGAGAACTTTACTTTCCCACATGTGGGGTTCGCTGAAGTAATCTCTGCCAACATGTGAAGGTTTGCTGAAGTAATCTCTACCAACATGTGGGGCTTAATCTCTACCAACAGGTGGGTTTGAGTAATCTCTGCCAACATGTGAGTAATCGCTGAAGTAATATCTGCCAACATGTGAGGTTCGCTGAAGTAATCTCTTCCAACAGGTGGGTTCGACAGTTAAACCTAGATCTCTTCTCAGAGCCAAGAGGTACCAAGTTATTTTGCAATCAAGGGGAAGCAGTGAGGCTAAAGGTCGTACCTGAAGCTCTCAGTGTTGATGCAGAAGATGACCCCCAAGACTCCTGATCTCTTCAGTATTGAGGAACGTCTCCAGTCTTATGAAGATATCTGAGAAATGGGTTGTGAGGTTTTCTAAAATAGCATCATATAGTGATACACTCTGCAAGGGATTCAGTGTTATACTTGTGTAAGTGACTGTAGTAGACTGATACTCTACATAAGAAACAGTGATGAGTAACTGCACTTTAGTCCCCTGACACTTTGACTTGCATACCCCTACTATAGATTGCTTGGAGTAAATGCCTCCAGGTTCTCCTTATTGACTTGTACACCCTACTGGAAATTACAAGGAGGAGTCAAGTGTTCTACAGAGAACTGACACCCTGCCTTACAATAAACTAGGGAAGCCAATGCACCAAGACTCACTGTACATCTAGAATGAACCAAGTTTGTTGACTAACACCGTCATGGCTTCAGTGAAGTAAACATCATCCAGGTACACCTACTTGAACTCTCCGGCCAACTCAAGACGTTCGGGTAGGTGGAGGAGGGATGGATCAATTGCATCTTTGTACATGGGAGTATATATAATCATCTCAAGATAACGGGAGAAAGTGCTAAGCCAATAATGACTATATATCACTTGGAAGAAGATTAGAAACAAGGAGCGGGCATATGAGGACGGCGTGGAGAAACAACACACAACCACTGTGACCCTCGGGGATTAAACACCAACCTTGCAAGAAATTGGTACTTAAACTTGAAAAGTAAATAGACTTGAGAGGGTGATGAAATGCACACACAAACACACACCCACACACATTCACACACACACACACACACACACACACACACACACACACACACACACACACACACACACACACACGCGCGCGCACACACACACACACACACACACACACACACACACACACACACACACACACACACACACACACAATGTAGGGTTTATATCTACATTTATCTACATAGGCTTTGTAGGTTTAAATGTAGATATGATAGAGCCCAGTAGGCTCAGGAATCTGTACAACAGTTGATTGACAGTTGAGAGGCGGGACCAAAGAGCCAAAGCTCAACCCCCGCAGGCACAAATAGGTGAGTACAAATAGGTGAGTACACACACACACACACACGCACACACACAGGGAGGGTAAATCTTGCCTTACAGGCTTGATAGAATTCTACGATCAGGTGACAAAGATTAAGCAAGAAAGAGAGGGCTGGGCGGACTGCATTTTCTTGGATTATCGGAAAGCCTTTGACACAGTACCGCATAAGAGGCTGGTACATAAGCTGGAGAGACAGGCAGATGTAGCTGGTAAGGTGCTCCAGTGGATAAGGGAATATCTAAGCAATAGGAAGCAGAGAGTTACGGTGAGGGGTGAGACCTCCGATTGGCGTGAAGACACCAGTGGAGTCCCACAGGGCTTTGTACTCGGTCCTATCTTGTTTCTGATATATGTAAATGATCTCCCAGAGGGTATCGATTCATTTCTCTCAATGTTTGCAGACGATGCTAAAATTATGAGAAGGATTAAAACAGAAGAGGGCTGTTTGAGGCTTCAAGAAGACCTAGACAAGCTGAAGGAATTGTCGAACAAATTGTTGTTAGAGTTTAACCCAACCAAATGTAATGTAATGAAGATAGGTGTAGGGAGCAAGAGGCCAGATACAAGGTATCATCTGGGAGAGGAAATTCTTCAGGAGTCAGAGAAGGAAAAAGACTTGGGGGTTGATATCACGCCAGACCTGTCTCCTGCAGCACATATCAAGCGGATAACATCAGCGGCATATGCCAGGCTGGCCAACATACGAACGGCATTCAGAAACTTGTGTAAAGAATCATTCAGAACTTTGTATACCACATATGTCAGGCCAATCCTGGAGTATGCAGCCCCAGCATGGAGTCCATATCTAGTCAAGGATAAGACTAAACTGTAAAAGGTTCAAAGGTTTGCCACCAAACTAGTACCCGAGCTGAGAGGTATGAGCTACGAGGAGAAACTACGGGAATTAAACCTCACTTCGCTGGAAGACAGAAGAGTTAGGGGGGACAAGATCACCACATTCAAGATTCTGAAGGGAATTGATAGGGTAGATAAAGACAGTCTATTTAACACAAGGGGAACACGCACAAGGGGACACAGGTGGAAACTGAGTGCCCAAATGAGCCACAGAGATATTAGAAATAACTTTTTTAGTGTCAGAGTGGTTGACAAATGGAATGCATTAGGAAGAGATGTGGTGGAGGCTGATTTCATACACAGTTTCAAGTGTAGATATGATAGAGCCCAATAGGCTCAGGAATCTGTACACCTGTTGATTGACGGTTTAGAGGCGGGACCAAAGAGCCAGAGCTCAACCCCCGCAAACACAACAAGGTGAGTACATAATATGAAGAAAAAAGGAAGACAAAACACTACTTCAGATACGATAAAATCCAGAGAAATTATGAGTTTTTCCTATTTGATGAAATGTTCTATTTCATCAAATAGAACATATCGAAGTTCTTATCATAGATATGATAAGAATATCTATTCTTATCATATCGATGTTTATAATAGATATCTCCGGTATCTATTCTAAACCGGAGATACCTGTTTAGAATAGTATCTCCGTCCTATCTAAGTACGACGGAGATACTATTTACTGTCCCTACCCACAAGCACTGTTAGGCAAGAATCGTTAGGTAAGGTCACACACGCAGGACACATCAACACCGCAACATAAAAACTCACCAAAAAAACCCAACAGACACAAAAGGCCATTCCCAGGTTCATCACATATCTCCTTCTTCCTTCTTCTCTCTCTCTCTCTCTCTCTCTCTCTCTCTCTCTCTCTCTCTCTCTCTCTCTCTCTCTCTCTCTCTCTCTCTCTCTCTCTCTCTCTCTCTCTCTCTCTCTCTCCTGCCAATACGCAGCTTTCCCCTATTTTCGAGCTCTTTCTCTCTCTTTCTTTTCCCCTTTTCTACTCCATTCTCCCCCACACAACCTTCCTCTAATGGGCTATTGTCTGAACGTCCTAAATTCACTCTCCTTTATACCCCTTCTCTTTGCAGTCTTCCACTCCCTGACCTTCCCTCCCACAACCCCACCCAACACCATTCCTTCCCTACTCCTTCGTCCCTTCCACCCCCCTCAGCCACAACCCTGCCCCCACCCCTCTCCAGGTTTTTCCAATAAGCCTTTATACTTGACCACTCAGTGCAGAAGAAACTACAAATAGAGAATGTTGATGAAGAAACTGAAGGAGACCTCGAACACGAAGAACACGCACCATTGCTGTTCTTGTATATCGTAATTGTAATCATAACGCTGATAATTAAAGACTTGGTGTAAATTCTTGACACAAAGTTCACATATATGCAAGTGCAGGTTTTTATCCTATGTTATTATGTCTGTGAGAAGACATTACCATTACTTATCATTGGTAATCCCACACAAACAGTGACACAGACTTCAAGAGCGAACACAATCTCATCAAATAAAACTTTAATACAATCATCCCATGATCCCATTGAGTGAGGTTTGCAATCATATAACAACACAACGGTTTATCTCCAGTAACCTTAACCAACCATCAGCTAAGCAGAAGCATGTTCAGACATACGCGCTGTGTACCACACGAATCAACACACTCCATAAGGTGGAACAGGCTTCGTGTTTCAACAGTGCCGCCCAGTCACTGAACATAGTGTAACACAGTGTACCAAGTTGGACACTGCTCAGAGCAGGGGAACTCAACAACTTATACAGAGACATAGATCATGATATAATACTCATTAACAGTCATGAATTAAGGTAGAAGATAAAGATATTTAACTATGAAGCTTCACACTCGACACTTGTGATACCCCTCAACACACTCGACACTTGGGATACCCCTCAACACACTCGACACTTGGGATACCCCTCAACACACTCGACACTTGGGATACCCCTCAACACACTCGACACTTGGGATACCCCTCAACACACTCGACACTTGTGATACCCCTCAACACACTCGACACTTGTGATACCCCTCAACACACTCGACACTTGGGATACCCTTCAACACACTCGACACTTGGGATACCCTCAACACATTTCACACTTGTGATACCCCTCAACACACTCGACACTTGGGATACCCCTCAACACACTCGACACTTGGGATACCCCTCAACACACTCGACACTTGGGATACCCCTCAACACACTCGACACTTGGGATACCCCTCAACACACTCGACACTCGGGACACCCTCAACACACTCGACACTTGTGATACCCTCAACACACTTCACACTTGGGATACCCCTCAACACACTTCACACTTGGGATACCCTCAACACACTCGACACTTGGGATACCCTCAACACACTTCACACTTGTGATACCCCTCAACACACTCGACACTTGGATACCCCTCAACACACTCGACACTTGGGATACCCTCAACACACTTCACACTTGGGATACCCCTCAACACACTCGACACTTGGGATACCCCTCAACACACTCGACACTTGGGATACCCCTCAACACACTCGACACTTGGGATACCCCTCAACACACTCGACACTTGGGATACCCCTCAACACACTCGACACTTGGGATACCCTCAACACACTTCACACTTGGGATACCCCTCAACACACTCGACACTTGGGATACCCCTCAACACACTCGACACTTGGGATACCCCTCAACACACTCGACACTTGGGATACCCCTCAACACACTCGACACTTCTGATACCCCTCAACACACTCGACACTTGGGATACCCTCAACACACTCGACACTTGGGATACCCCTCAACACACTCCACACTTGGGATACCCCTCAACACACTCGACACTTGGGATACCCCTCAACACACTCGACACTTGGGATACCCCTCAACACACTCGACACTTCTGATACCCCTCAACACACTCGACACTTGGGATACCCTCAACACACTCGACACTTGGGATACCCCTCAACACACTCCACACTTGTGATACCCCTCAACACACTCGACACTTGGGATACCCCTCAACACACTCGACACTTGTGATACCCTCAACACACTTCACACTTGGGATACCCCTCAACACACTTCACACTTGGGATACCCCTCAACACACTCGACACTTGGGATACCCTCAACACACTTCACACTTGTGATACCCCTCAACACACTCCACACTTGTGATACCCCTCAACACACTCGACACTTGGGATACCCCTCAACACACTCGACACTTGTGATACCCTCAACACACTTCACACTTGGGATACCCCTCAACACACTCGACACTTGGGATACCCTCAACACACTTCACACTTGTGATACCCCTCAACACACTCGACACTTGGATACCCCTCAACACACTCGACACTTGGGATACTCCTCAACACACTTCACACTTGGGATACCCCTCAACACACTCGACACTTGGGATACCCCTCAACACACTTCACACTTGGGATACCCCTCAACACACTCGACACTTGGGATACCCTCAACACACTTCACACTTGTGATACCCCTCAACACACTCCACACTTGTGATACCCCTCAACACACTCGACACTTGGGATACCCCTCAACACACTCGACACTTGTGATACCCTCAACACACTTCACACTTGGGATACCCCTCAACACACTCGACACTTGGGATACCCTCAACACACTTCACACTTGTGATACCCCTCAACACACTCGACACTTGGATACCCCTCAACACACTCGACACTTGGGATACTCCTCAACACACTTCACACTTGGGATACCCCTCAACACACTCGACACTTGGGATACCCCTCAACACACTCGACACTTGGGATACCCCTCAACACACTCGACACTTGGGATACCCCTCAACACACTCGACACTTGGGATACCCCTCAACACACCCGACACTTGGGAAACCGCAACACACTTCACACTTGGGATACCCCTCAACACACTCGACACTTGGGATACCCCTCAACACACTCGACACTTGGGATACCCCTCAACACACTCGACACTTGGGATACCCCTCAACACACTCGACACTTCTGATACCCCTCAACACACTCGACACTTGGGATACCCTCAACACACTCGACACTTGGGATACCCCTCAACACACTCCACACTTGTGATACCCCTCAACACACTCGACACTTGGGATACCCCTCAACACACTCGACACTTGTGATACCCTCAACACACTTCACACTTGGGATACCCCTCAACACACTTCACACTTGGGATACCCCTCAACACACTCGACACTTGGGATACCCTCAACACACTTCACACTTGTGATACCCCTCAACACACTCGACACTTGGATACCCCTCAACACACTCGACACTTGGGATACTCCTCAACACACTTCACACTTGGGATACCCCTCAACACACTCGACACTTGGGATACCCCTCAACACACTCGACACTTGGGATACCCCTCAACACACTCGACACTTGGGATACCCCTCAACACACTCGACACTTGGGATACCCCTCAACACACCCGACACTTGGGATACCCTCAACACACTTCACACTTGGGATACCCCTCAACACACTCGACACTTGGGATACCCCTCAACACACTCGACACTTGGGATACCCCTCAACACACTCGACACTTGGGATACCCCTCAACACACTCGACACTTGGGATACCCCTCAACACACTCGACACTTGGGATACCCTCAACACACTCGACACTTGGGATACCCCTCAACACACTCCACACTTGTGATACCCCTCAACACACTCGACACTTGGGATACCCCTCAACACACTCGACACTTGGGATACCCCTCAACACACCCGACACTTGGGATACCCTCAACACACTTCACACTTGGGATATCCCTCAACACACTCGACACTTGGGATACCCCTCAACATACTCGACACTTGGGATACCCCTCAACACACTCGACACTTGGGATACCCCTCAACACACTCGACACTTGGGATACCCCTCAACACACTCGACACTTGGGATACCCTCAACACACTCGACACTTGGGATACCCCTCAACACACTCCACACTTGTGATACCCCTCAACACACTCGACACTTGGGATACCCCTCAACACACTCGACACTTGGGATACCCCTCAACACACCCGACACTTGGGATACCCTCAACACACTTCACACTTGGGATACCCCTCAACACACTCGACACTTGGGATACCCCTCAACATACTCGACACTTGGGATACCCCTCAACACACTCGACACTTGGGATACCCCTCAACACACTCGACACTTGGGATACCCCTCAACACACTCGACACTTGGGATACCCTCAACACACTCGACACTTGGGATACCCCTCAACACACTCCACACTTGTGATACCCCTCAACACACTCGACACTTGGGATAACCCTCAACACACTCGACACTTGGGATACCCCTCAACACACCCGACACTTGGGATACCCTCAACACACTTCACACTTGGGATACCCCTCAACACACTCGATACTTGGGATACCCCTCAACACACTCGACACTTGGGATACCCCTCAACACACTCGACACTTGGGATACCCCTCAACACACTCGACACTTGGGATACCCCTCAACACACTCGACACTTGGGATACCCCTCAACACACTCGACACTTGTGATACCCCTCAACACACTCGACACTTGTGATACCCCTCAACACACTCGACACTTGGGATACCCTTCAACACACTCGACACTTGGGATACCCTCAACACATTTCACACTTGTGATACCCCTCAACACACTCGACACTTGGGATACCCCTCAACACATTCGACACTTGGGATACCCCTCAACACACTCGACACTTGTGATACCCTCAACACATTCGACACTTGGGATACCCCTCAACACACTCGACACTCGGGACACCCTCAACACACTCGACACTTGTGATACCCTCAACACACTTCACACTTGGGATACCCCTCAACACACTTCACACTTGGGATACCCCTCAACACACTCGACACTTGGGATACCCTCAACACACTTCACACTTGTGATACCCCTCAACACACTCGACACTTGGATACCCCTCAACACACTCGACACTTGGGATACTCCTCAACACACTTCACACTTGGGATACCCCTCAACACACTCGACACTTGGGATACCCCTCAACACACTCGACACTTGGGATACCCCTCAACACACTCGACACTTGGGATACCCCTCAACACACTCGACACTTGGGATACCCCTCAACACACCCGACACTTGGGATACCCTCAACACACTTCACACTTGGGATACCCCTCAACACACTCGACACTTGGGATACCCCTCAACACACTCGACACTTGGGATACCCCTCAACACACTCGACACTTGGGATACCCCTCAACACACTCGACACTTCTGATACCCCTCAACACACTCGACACTTGGGATACCCTCAACACACTCGACACTTGGGATACCCCTCAACACACTCCACACTTGGGATACCCCTCAACACACTCGACACTTGGGATACCCCTCAACACACTCGACACTTGGGATACCCCTCAACACACTCGACACTTCTGATACCCCTCAACACACTCGACACTTGGGATACCCTCAACACACTCGACACTTGGGATACCCCTCAACACACTCCACACTTGTGATACCCCTCAACACACTCGACACTTGGGATACCCCTCAACACACTCGACACTTGTGATACCCTCAACACACTTCACACTTGGGATACCCCTCAACACACTTCACACTTGGGATACCCCTCAACACACTCGACACTTGGGATACCCTCAACACACTTCACACTTGTGATACCCCTCAACACACTCCACACTTGTGATACCCCTCAACACACTCGACACTTGGGATACCCCTCAACACACTCGACACTTGTGATACCCTCAACACACTTCACACTTGGGATACCCCTCAACACACTTCACACTTGGGATACCCCTCAACACACTCGACACTTGGGATACCCTCAACACACTTCACACTTGTGATACCCCTCAACACACTCGACACTTGGATACCCCTCAACACACTCGACACTTGGGATACTCCTCAACACACTTCACACTTGGGATACCCCTCAACACACTCGACACTTGGGATACCCCTCAACACACTCGACACTTGGGATACCCCTCAACACACTCGACACTTGGGATACCCCTCAACACACTCGACACTTGGGATACCCCTCAGCACACCCGACACTTGGGATACCCTCAACACACTTCACACTTGGGATACCCCTCAACACACTCGACACTTGGGATACCCCTCAACACACTCGACACTTGGGATACCCCTCAACACACTCGACACTTGGGATACCCCTCAACACACTCGACACTTCTGATACCCCTCAACACACTCGACACTTGGGATACCCTCAACACACTCGACACTTGGGATACCCCTCAACACACTCCACACTTGTGATACCCCTCAACACACTCGACACTTGGGATACCCCTCAACACACTCGACACTTGTGATACCCTCAACACACTTCACACTTGGGATACCCCTCAACACACTTCACACTTGGGATACCCCTCAACACACTCGACACTTGGGATACCCTCAACACACTTCACACTTGTGATACCCCTCAACACACTCGACACTTGGATACCCCTCAACACACTCGACACTTGGGATACTCCTCAACACACTTCACACTTGGGATACCCCTCAACACACTCGACACTTGGGATACCCCTCAACACACTCGACACTTGGGATACCCCTCAACACACTCGACACTTGGGATACCCCTCAACACACTCGACACTTGGGATACCCCTCAACACACCCGACACTTGGGATACCCTCAACACACTTCACACTTGGGATACCCCTCAACACACTCGACACTTGGGATACCCCTCAACACACTCGACACTTGGGATACCCCTCAACACACTCGACACTTGGGATACCCCTCAACACACTCGACACTTGGGATACCCCTCAACACACTCGACACTTGGGATACCCTCAACACACTCGACACTTGGGATACCCCTCAACACACTCCACACTTGTGATACCCCTCAACACACTCGACACTTGGGATACCCCTCAACACACTCGACACTTGGGATACCCCTCAACACACCCGACACTTGGGATACCCTCAACACACTTCACACTTGGGATATCCCTCAACACACTCGACACTTGGGATACCCCTCAACATACTCGACACTTGGGATACCCCTCAACACACTCGACACTTGGGATACCCCTCAACACACTCGACACTTGGGATACCCCTCAACACACTCGACACTTGGGATACCCTCAACACACTCGACACTTGGGATACCCCTCAACACACTCCACACTTGTGATACCCCTCAACACACTCGACACTTGGGATACCCCTCAACACACTCGACACTTGGGATACCCCTCAACACACCCGACACTTGGGATACCCTCAACACACTTCACACTTGGGATACCCCTCAACACACTCGACACTTGGGATACCCCTCAACACACTCGACACTTGGGATACCCCTCAACACACTCGACACTTGGGATACCCCTCAACACACTCGACACTTGGGATACCCCTCAACACACTCGACACTTGGGATACCCTCAACACACTCGACACTTGGGATACCCCTCAACACACTCCACACTTGTGATACCCCTCAACACACTCGACACTTGGGATATCCCTCAACACACTCGACACTTGGGATACCCCTCAACACACCCGACACTTGGGATACCCTCAACACACTTCACACTTGGGATACCCCTCAACACACTCGATACTTGGGATACCCCTCAACACACTCGACACTTGGGATACCCCTCAACACACTCGACACTTGGGATACCCCTCAACACACTCGACACTTGGGATACCCCTCAACACACTCGACACTTGGGATACCCCTCAACACACTCGATACTTGTGATACCCTCAACACACTCGACACTTCTGATACCCCTCAACACACTCGACACTTCTGATACCCCTCAACACACTCGACACTTGGGATACCCTCAGCACACTCGACACTTGTGATACTCCTCAACACACTCGACACTTCTGATACCCTCAGCACACTCGACACTTCTGATACCCCTCAACACACTCGACACTTGTGATACTCCTCAACACACTCGACACTTCTGATACCCTCAGCACACTCGACACTTCTGATACCCCTCAACACACTCGACACTTGTGATACCCCTCAACACACTCGACACTTGTGATACTCTTCAACACACTCGACACTTCTGATACCCTCAGCACACTCGACACTTCTGATACCCCTCAACACACTCGACACTTGTGATACTCCTCAACACACTCGACACTTGGGATACCCTCAGCAAACTCGACACTTGTGATATCCCTCAACACACTCGACACTTCTGATACCCTCAGCACACTCGACACTTCTGATACCCCTCAACACACTCGACACTTGTGATACCCCTCAACACACTCGACACTTGTGATACCCCTCAACACACTCGACACTTCTGATACCCTCAGCACACTCGACACTTGGGATACCCTCAACACACTCGACACTTGGGATATCCCTCAGCACACTCGACACTTGGGATACCCTCAACACACTCGACACTTTTGTGTAAATACTGTGATTTACACAAAATATTATTTAACCCTAACTGACATTGATTCCACATTGTTATGCAGTTAATCATCCAAAAATAATTGTTCTTATAGTTTACTTACAAAAAAATGGACTGTTAGTCCCCCCCAAAAAAAGTCAGAATTCTGCATTATTACATAAACATTGACATAATTTAGACATTGAAAAGTAACTAAAGAACTAACCTGTCTTAGGCCTAAATAAATAATCCTGGGCCTAGTTTAATGCATATTTAGGCCTAGACAAGTTTACGTTTGCTTTTGTGGCTCTTTCTTTCATGTTCTCGACAAAATGAATAGTTCGTAACGTGAACATTGTTGCTTGCAACAGGTCTATTTTTGTACGTTTGATAAATTTTTTATTTTTTTATTTTTATTTTTACATGCAAAGCATGCAACTTAAATACAATAAAAACACAGAATACAGAACAGAACAAAAGAAAACAATAGACCACCGGCCAGAAGGGCCGACAGCATTTCACAATAAACCACAAACACGATAAAGGCATAGAAAAATACAGCATACAACAAGGCACAAAGTATAATACAATGGCAAACTAGCAAGCACAGTAACATCACAAAACAAAACCGTCATAAAACAAAACATACATCAAAGGCACAACAGGGAACATAACAGTACAAACACAATTCATCCCAAACAAAACAAAGAACAAACACGTACAACAGGTAAAGCACGCCATAACAAACGGAAGGCAAAACAAAATGGCACAACAGAACAAAGAGCACTCGCCAACAGCCTGAAGGGCACACAATATGACATACACAAGCGCATACGACATCCACAACCAAACACACAAATACACAGGAACCGCACACCCACCCACCAGCCATACAAAGAAAACCTACAACATACACCGGAGCACGCAGGAACTGGGAAACAAAACCCACCCCACCCACTCACACACACACACACCCCATCCGCACCGCACACAACAGGAAACACAGAATACACAGAAATCATTTGCGAGGAAGAACGTGAGAAATGTACTTCTCCGGGAAAACAGCGGAAGGATACTTCTTCTTCTAAGCCTCCCAGACCAAATCTTCAAGGTCAGTAGGATTTTTGATCCCCCTCGGGAGAGGGGGTATCATAAACTCAGGAACATCTATATCGGGCGGCATCGGCCAACGCCCGAGGTCACTGACGCAAGTCGCATAACGAGGCCGGGCAGCGCCATCCACGCCCATCGAGGAAGCAGACGACACTGGAGAAGCGGACGAGGGCCGCCGAGACTGCCACGCCGTCGCACACATAGGAGCAGGGGCCGGACGACAAGACTGTAGCACCTCCATGGATACCGCAGGAGACACAGAACAGACTGCTGGAGACGGAAGAGGCGGCAAGACCGCTGCCGAGGAAACGGTGTAACGAGGAAGGGGCCACAGAACTCTCAGAGCGAGCATCCTTTCTCAACACCATCACCAGGCCACCCCGCTCATCACCAACCACAGCAGGGGGAACCACTCCCCATGAAGAACCGGAGCCACCCCACGCAGGCAACGCACCTGAAGCAGGACCCTCGGACACCAGACCAGGAGGGGAGGCCGAAACGTCGGCACCGGCATCCTCAGGCAACTGTACCTCCGCCACCACCGTAGTGTGCACCACATCCGGAGCCACCCCACCGTCAACGGAAGGACGACACTCGTCGAAGTCGCCAACTTCAGCCCACGCAGAAGAAGAACGCCGGGAACGCTTAGGCTCGGGCCACACATCATCAGACCCGGAGGCAGACTCAGCGACCCGCGCAGCACTAGCCGGGCGTACCGACGCACGCCGCAGTACGGCAGCATCCTCAGCCACACGGGGCACCAGGCCAGGCACAGGAGGTAACGCTAGTTCCACCCCAGCTCCCAGCACAGCCGGAACAGACGGCGAGGGTGCAGGGACCAGGACAGACACAGCAGAGGAAGAACTGGAAGACGAGGGGTCCGAGCAAACGGCAGTCGGAAGAGGCTCAGGGACAACAGCCGGAGCAGGCGGAGCACTAGGCGAGGACACAAGCTCCGGAGGAGATGCGGCAACAACAGGGGGCGCAACAGGCGGAGCAACAGCTGATACAGAGGGCACCTCCTCAGCCGAAGAGACGTCCACACCCACCGAATCATCCCCCACAGGAAGGGGCGGAAAATCCTCCTCACTGAAGAGATTCACAGGTGCAACAGCAGGCGCAGAACAGGCAGCAGCCTGATGGCCCAAAAGACCACAACGATAACACGTCCGCGGCTGGCGGGCGTAAAACACCCGAACGTTGTACCCCATAAGGCGCACAGAGGACGGAATATCCGCCCGGAGTCTCATGCCCAGGGTGCGAATGTTAGACCTCACACCCTTAAGAGGACTAGAAGACACCACGTTCACCCTCACACTAACTACTGCGCCAACCCGGCCGAAATACCGCCGTAGCAGAGCCTCTGGAAACTCCAAGGGAGCCCCATGCTCACTGATGTAAGTAAGTGCACCACTTCTATCAGAGAGGGTTACAGTGCCCGCACCATCCGGCAGGGGTAGTATCCGCCCCTCGTAACGCCGGAGAAAATCGCGATATGCCACCTCCTCTGTGAACTTCACAATCGCCCTACGGGCCGTTACCAACTCCACCCCATATATCTCAAACACAGGGACAGAGAGTATTTCACAAGCCAGTGCAATCTCCGGGTAACCAGCCCGCACAGAGAACTCTAGTCCCACAGACTGAGCCCGGACGACAGGGGGTAGAGGGACCCCCATCGTAACGCCACGTCAGCACAGGCGGGCAGAGACACACCCGCCCCCAACCGGCCGAAACTGGCAAACAACACCAACTGCTGGAGCGCCGATGCAACACGTCTGTCCCCTACCGAAGCTAGGGCCAGACTCCACGTTTGATCAAATGGTTGTTACAAGTACTGCATTTAAGAGGGGGGGGGGGGGACTGTTGTGTGCTCCACTGCTCCTGTGCAGGTGGAAGGGGGGGGGAGGAGGGCAGCACAAGTGCACGCTCCATTCAGAGGTGACTGTACCGGTTCATAGGTGACTGTACCAGTTCATAGGTGACTGTACCGGTTCATAGGTGACTGTACCGGTTCATAGGTGACTGTATCGGTTCTTAGGTGACTGTACCGTTTCATAGGTGACTATACCGGTTCATAGGTGACTGTACCGGTTCATAGGTGACTGTATCGGTTCATAGGTGACTGTACCGGTTCATAGGTGACTGTACCGGTTCATAGGTGACTGTACCCGTTCATAGGTGACTGTATCGGTTCATAGGTGACTGTACCGGTTCATAGGTGACTGTATCGGTTCATAGGTGACTGTACCCGTTCATAGGTGACTCTACCGGTTCATAGGTGATTGTACCGGTTCATAGGTGACTGTACCCGTTCATAGGTGACTCTACCGGTTCATAGGTGATTGTACCGGTTCATAGGGGACTGTATCGGTTCAAAAGCCATTCTACCGGTTCGAAAGCAATTGTACCGGTTCAGAAGTGATGGTACTGGTTCAGTAGCTATTGTACCGGCTCACAGTCCGTCCTCCAAACAAAGACCCAAAAGTGATTCCATGCAGCCGCCAAACCCCCTGTTTATGAATGAAAAGCGGTTTACACACGACTCACAACTGCTGACGTTCGAACACTTATGGAATAAGTGCTTTTGAATTTTGTTCGAACCACAACACTATAAATGCTTCACCCACGTACTACAAATACAAATAATTGCCAACAGAACCTAAAACACCTAACCTAATCTAACGTAACCTATGCCTATATATGCACAATATGCTAATTTATTATAATATATTTATATATGCGCAAATTCCCGTTTTGAATGAACAGCATATAAAAGTTTATGATTGCGTCTGTGGGGTCGACCGCTGGATGTAATAAACTTGAGTCAAGGACGGCTTGGTAAATGCTTCACCCACGTACTACAAATCCAAATAATCACCAACAGAACCTAAACACCTAACCTAACCAGTGGCTAAATATGCACAATATGCTAACATATAATAATATTAATTTATATTTGAGAAAATTTCTATTTTGAACGAACAGCATGTTAAAATTGCCGAATGCGTCATTGGTGTCGACCGCTGGATGGAATGGACTTGGTCTGAGGACGGGTTGTGGCTCAGAAGCGATTGTACGGGTTCAGAGGTGATAATGTCAGTTCAGAAGTGAGTGTGCGGGACCCATGACCAGTTGTACAGGCATTAGACCTAGTCGAGGATATTACAACAATTATAAAAGCCTTGAAGGGGAACAAAGTTTGATACGGAGTATTACCTCTAATGTCGTTTCAATATATATATATATATATATATATATATATATATATATATATATATATATATATATATATATATATATGTCGTACCTAGTAGCCAGAACGCACTTCTCAGCCTACTATGCAAGGCCCGATTTGCCTAATAAGCCAAGTTTTCATGAAATAATTGTTTTTCGACTACCTAACCTACCTAACCTAACCTAACCTAACTTTTTCGGCTACCTAACCTAACCTAACCTATAAAGATAGGTTAGGTTAGGTTAGGTAGGGTTGGTTAGGTTCGGTCATATATCTACGTTAATTTTAACTCCAATAAAAAAAAATTGACCTCATACATAATGAAGTGGGTAGCTTTATCATTTGATAAGAAAAAAAATATAGACAATATATTAATTCAGGAAAACTTGGCTTATTAGGCAAATTGGGCCTTGCATAGTAGGCTGAGAAGTGCGTTCTGGCTACTAGGTACGACATATATATATATATATATATATATATATATAAATATATATATATATATATATATATATATTTCATTGAATATGACCGCATATTCTGTATTTATTATTTTCTGGTTTAGGGCTTCTATCCCTCTAACTATTTTCTTAGCATCAGGGCTTAATTGAAATAGGAGTTCTCCAAAACTCATTTTCGTACTTTTAAGGTGAAGAAAAGAAGTGATTTACTATAGAGTGTATTACACTTATTTGTATAATTTGCACGACGTTTCGAACCTCCATGGTTCATTCTCAAGTGAACAGATCTTACAATACTAGTTGATTTTATACCCGCATTAGGTCAGGTGATAATACAATGAAGGTGAAAACATGGGGGGATACATAAGGGATAAACATAGGGGCTGCAGAAGGCTTATTGGCCCATACGAGGCATCTCCTATCTAAACACAAAGATTAATCCAGTGTAATTGGCCTGTTATGTTTGGACATTGTCTTCTGTGTTGGCATCGATATGTTCTTGTCTTGTCCTTACTCTCATGGTGGGTAGAGTAAATAGTTCCGTGATTTGGGTGTTCATTGTAGGTCGCTCTATTCTTATGTGAATTGCACAATTCACATAAGAATATATATATATATATATATATATATATATATATATATATATATATATATATATATATATATATATATATATATATATATATATATATATATATATATATATATATATATATATTTTATTAAATATGACCGAAAAAGTAAGATTAATAATTCTAACACGAATTTTCTCAATCTTTCGTACATTATGCTTCACTGTTGGAGGTAAATCAAAAATCACTTCTCCAAAATTCATTTTTATTTCTAGTCTGACGCGACACGGGCGCGTTTCGTAAAACTTATTACATTTTCAAAGACTTCACAAATACACAACTGATTAGAACTTGCGTTTCCCTGATTTTATATCTACATTTGAGTGAGGTGGGAAGGGTGATGTGGCATTACATTTGAGTGAGGTGGGAAGGATGATGTGGCATTAGAGGATATTAATAGGGTATTAAAAGTATCAACACAAGACAGAACACGAAACAATGGATATTGAATAGAAGTGTTTGTAGAAAGCCTATTGGTCCATATTTCTTGATGCTTCTATATTGGAGCGGAGTCTTGAGGTGGGTAGAATATAGTTGTGCAATAATTGGCTGTTGATTGCTGGTGTTGACTTCTTGATGTGTAGTGCCTCGCAAACGTCAAGCCGCCTGCTATCGCTGTATCTATCGATGATTTCTGTGTTGTTTACTAGGATTTCTCTGGCGATGGTTTGGTTATGGGAAGAGATTATATGTTCCTTAATGGAGCCCTGTTGTTTATGCATCGTTAAACGCCTAGAAAGAGATGTTGTTGTCTTGCCTATATACTGGGTTTTTTGGAGCTTACAGTCCCCAAGTGGGCATTTGAAGGCATAGACGACGTTAGTCTCTTTTAAAGCGTTCTGTTTCGTGTCTGGAGAGTTTCTCATGAGTAGGCTGGCCGTTTTTCTGGTTTTATAGTAAATCGTCAGTTGTATCCTCTGATTTTTGTCTGTAGGGATAACGTTTCTATTAACAATATCTTTCAGGACCCTTTCCTCTGTTTTATGAGCTGTGGAAAAGAAGTTCCTGTAAAATAGTCTAATAGGGGGTATAGGTGTTGTGTTAGTTGTCTCTTCGGAGGTTGCATGGCTTTTCACTTTCCTTCTTATGATGTCTTCGATGAAACCATTGGAGAAGCCGTTATTGACTAGAACCTGCCTTACCCTACAGAGTTCTTCGTCGACTTGCTTCCATTCTGAGCTGTGGCTGAGAGCACGGTCGACGTATGCGTTAACAACACTCCTCTTGTACCTGTCAGGGCAGTCGCTGTTGGCATTTAGGCACATTCCTATGTTTGTTTCCTTTGTGTAGACTGCAGTGTGGAAACCTCCGCCCTTTTCCATGACTGTTACATCTAGAAAAGGCAGCTTCCCATCCTTTTCCGTCTCATAAGTGAAACGCAGCACGGAACTCTGCTCAAATGCCTCCTTCAGCTCCTGCAGATGTCTGACATCAGATGTCTGACGAGTGGAGAAATAGCAACATCGACCATAGTATCCGTACCCGCATTGAACAACACCTCGACATCCTCACAGACCAACATCACCTCAGCACTGAAACAAGGATTATCAAGAAACTAACAACATTATATGGAGGACCTATGGCAATTCCACGACCAAGAGATGGCTTCCTGAACCTTGCAGGAATTAACCTCACTGAGGACCAAGTCACTCTCCTAAATCTGGGCATAAATTGTCATGTTATGTCCAGACCGAGTGAAATGGCCCGGAAAGTGGAGTTGGAAATTCTGTTGGACGACATATTCGACCTCGAGACACAAAAGAAGGTCACTACCAAAGATACCTTACAAGCAGAACTTATTGCAGAAGGAGGAAAGAATCGAGGCAACTACAGAAGCACCATACTGTCCCCCGAGCTTAGAGCGGCAGCTAAAAGCCTTCGTGAGAACAAGGAGATAGTTGTCAGGAGAGGTGACAAGTCGCCAATATATGTCATTCTTAAAAAAGACGAATATCTGGCGAAAATGAACATCATACTCTCTGACCAAACTAAGTTCCAAAGGGTAACGAAGGACACTACAGCCGAATTAAAAACAAAGGTCAACAAACTGATCGAAACTGTGAACGCCAAGAAATCCGGACTCCACCTGCCAAAGATCATTGGGGAATATAAACCTGGATATGCGTATGGAAATGTCAAGACGCACAAGCCTGGAAACCCACTTAGGCCAATCATTAGCCAGATACCCACACCCACGTACAGATTGGCAAAGCGACTCAACGGCCTGCTGACTCCTTATGTTCCTTGCGCCTTCAGCCTGAAGTCTCCAAAGGAATTTGTGGACTTACTGCGGGGCGCACGGGCCACAGGGATAAGAGCCTCGTTGGACGTAGAATCGCTGTTTACCAACGTACCTGTGGACGAGACAATCGGAATGATAGCCGACAGAGTGTATCGTGATCCAGCCTGTACTCCTCTTGACATGCCAGAAAGTATTCTGAGGAAACTACTCCAAGCTTGTACTAAAGAGGCACCCTTCTTGAGCCCGGATGGGCATATGTATAAGCAAGTAGATGGGGTCGCTATGGGTTCTCCCCTAGGTGTCCTGTTTGCAAACTTCTACATGGGTACCATCGAGCAAAAAGTCTTAGTCGACATGAACTTGAAACCGGCCATATACTGCAGGTATGTTGACGACATTTTTACACAGGTACCTGATGTCAGACATCTGCAGGAGCTGAAGGAGGCATTTGAGCAGAGTTCCGTGCTGCGTTTCACTTATGAGACGGAAAAGGATGGGAAGCTGCCTTTTCTAGATGTAACAGTCATGGAAAAGGGCGGAGGTTTCCACACTGCAGTCTACACAAAGGAAACAAACATAGGAATGTGCCTAAATGCCAACAGCGACTGCCCTGACAGGTACAAGAGGAGTGTTGTTAACGCATACGTCGACCGTGCTCTCAGCCACAGCTCAGAATGGAAGCAAGTCGACGAAGAACTCTGTAGGGTAAGGCAGGTTCTAGTCAATAACGGCTTCTCCAATGGTTTCATCGAAGACATCATAAGAAGGAAAGTGAAAAGCCATGCAACCTCCGAAGAGACAACTAACACAACACCTATACCCCCTATTAGACTATTTTACAGGAACTTCTTTTCCACAGCTCATAAAACAGAGGAAAGGGTCCTGAAAGATATTGTTAATAGAAACGTTATCCCTACAGACAAAAATCAGAGGATACAACTGACGATTTACTATAAAACCAGAAAAACGGCCAGCCTACTCATGAGAAACTCTCCAGACACGAAACAGAACGCTTTAAAAGAGACTAACGTCGTCTATGCCTTCAAATGCCCACTTGGGGACTGTAAGCTCCAAAAAACCCAGTATATAGGCAAGACAACAACATCTCTTTCTAGGCGTTTAACGATGCATAAACAACAGGGCTCCATTAAGGAACATATAATCTCTTCCCATAACCAAACCATCGCCAGAGAAATCCTAGTAAACAACACAGAAATCATCGATAGATACAGCGATAGCAGGCGGCTTGACGTTTGCGAGGCACTACACATCAAGAAGTCAACACCAGCAATCAACAGCCAATTATTGCACAACTATATTCTACCCACCTCAAGACTCCGCTCCAATATAGAAGCATCAAGAAATATGGACCAATAGGCTTTCTACAAACACTTCTATTCAATATCCATTGTTTCGTGTTCTGTCTTGTGTTGATACTTTTAATACCCTATTAATATCCTCTAATGCCACATCATCCTTCCCACCTCACTCAAATGTAATGCCACATCACCCTTCCCACCTCACTCAAATGTAGATATAAAATCAGGGAAACGCAAGTTCTAATCAGTTGTGTATTTGTGAAGTCTTTGAAAATGTAATAAGTTTTACGAAACGCGCCCGTGTCGCGTCAGACTAGAAATAAAAATGAATTTTGGAGAAGTGATTTTTGATTTACCTCCAACAGTGAAGCATAATGTACGAAAGATTGAGAAAATTCGTGTTAGAATTATTAATCTTACTTTTTCGGTCATATTTAATAAAATATGTCTACAGGAAAGACTGCTACCAAAATATACTAATATATATATATATATATATATATATATATATATATATATATATATATATATATATATATATATATATATATATATATATATATATATATATATATATGTATAATATTATGCTTGACCTAGGTTAGGTTTGGTAGTGTTTTTTGTTTGTTGCATGACATATGTTTGTGGAGTTAATGTTACAATCATATCAGGCGTTTA
>NW_025569976.1:0-23183 GCF_020424385.1 Procambarus clarkii | reverse complement strand
GTATTTTATATATATAAAACGCTGCACTGTAATGTCAATCCTGACCTTAAAAGCTTCCTAGAAGGTTGTAACAGATCCCATGAGCACCACACCAGAAACAAATACCTATTTGATATTCCAAGAGTACGACTTAGTCAAACTAGAAATGCTTATTACAAATCAAGAGACCTCGAATGTGGAATGACCTTCCCAGTTATGTTAAAAACTGTACCTCTCCCAACCAGTTTAAGATAAATAAAGATAAATTTATAAGTTAAGAAAAATTCCACAAATCAACAACCCTGTTACTGACCCTGTATTTACCCAAGTCTTTCCTAAATCTAAACTTATCCAATTTATACCCATTGTTTCGTGTTCTATCTTGTGTTGACAATTTTAATACCCTATTAATATCCCCTTTGTTATATCTATTCAGGAAATTGTGGTTGATCTCGAACCCATTGATAATGTGACGACTTATACAGAATTTTGTAACTATATCATCAAGATTGTAACCAGCTTAGCTAAATGTAGTGTGGGGTTCAGTCCCTAAGCCCATATATGTGCCTCTCTAACCATTTAGGTTACAGGGCAAAAACATAAAAACAAAGGTAACTGCAGAAGGCCTATTGGCCCATACCAGGCAGCTCCTATCTATAACAGATAAACACTAAGTACTACCTAATTAACTCAATGTAACCTACCAACCTAACCCCCAAAATGTCAATCCATATCTTTTATTTTAAACAATGCTGTTTTGTTGACCAAATTGTATTTTTACTCTTTTTCTGTCATGTTTCTCCCACCCCTGTTTTTTCCCTTTTTTCTTATTTTTTCTCAACATAATTCATACTTTAATTATGCGGATCAGGACATCACCTGATCAAACACATCAAACATCGTTTGACCACCATCAAACACACACATTTCGTGTGTGTTTGACGCTCACTGATATGTACCAGCGTTGTTTTATATATGGTGCTATTCTATCTTACGCTTTGTTGCTCTTTTTTACCTACGGGCTCATAGAACATTCTATTGCGAAAACATTGGCACAAAAATGAATGACGTACATACAATAATAATGTCAGGACAGTGATATAATTATAAACTTTCAAAGCACTGTATCGCCCATGTGTCGTCTTGTCACCAATACTGGGTAACAGTTCCGCCACTTCCCACACTCTTGCGGGTGGGCAGCGACCATTATTCTACGTTTATATTCATATCACCGTGTTGGGAATTTCATTGCGAGTACATTGATACCAAAATTAACGCTGTAGGACAAGTGTGGAAGTGATAACAATCCCAAGAGTAAAAACATTTTGTTGCTCTTGGGCACTCACGGCGAGTCATCTACGTAGGTATTTATTGGGTGCTGGTATTCATATAACTTTTGGTGACCGTTTTTGCTGATTTTCTTCTAGAGAATGTTATTGCGAACACGTTGGTACCAAAATGAAATACATAGCTCGAGAACTAAGGTCAGGAGAGTAAAAAGAGTATACACATTTTTGTTTTGACGCTTAATTAAGGTTATTGTGAGTACTCATCGCCTGCCTAGAAACTGGAACTAGTAATTCCATCTATCATACAAGAGGAGCCACACATCTATGGATCATCCAATAAAATCAGCAGACTTCTAGATGTTACTACTGCTCGGCTTAGACTCGGTTACAAGTATCTCTGGGAATTCTCATTATCTGCTGATGTAGACCTGACCAAATGTAAACTGTGTCAACAAAATTATTCGCACACCCTCCGTCACTATGTGATGGAGTGCGAAAAGATACATGAATTTAGAGACAATTCTATAACCAATGTTCCAGGGATGTGTCAATATTTCATTCAAAATGATCTGCTACCAGAAATTTTAGCCAAATATCCCCAGTTTGCTAACTGTAGATAACAACTAAGTGATTGTAACCTATCCACCGCTGCCCACTGGATGGGGGACGGTGTGCAGGACAAACATATAAATTTTGATACTAGCTCTCCACATATGTCAGTTGCTTAATTTAGAACCTGTACTTGAGGTCGATCTCGAACCCATTGTTGATGTGATGACTTATATTGAATTTTGTAACTAGCTCATCAAGATTGTAACTTGCTTAGCTAAATGAATTGTGGGGTTCAGTCCCTGAGCCCATTATGTGCCTCTGTAACCCTTTCCACAACCGCCCACAAGATGGGTATGGGGTGCATAATGGGGTGGGGTGTCTTGGCCAAACGTGCCACATCAAAACCACAAGTTGACATTGAATGTGAATTAACAATGAGACAAGTAAGATTTATACTAATACATTTATACTAACTCTGTTGAGCGTTGACCATTTATACATCAAATCTGTTGATGTGAGCACTTTAGTTTAGTCTGCCGTTTAAAGAAAAAAAGAGCATATCAATGGTATATCACAGAAAACGAATTTATCATAAACTAATGTATTTGTCTTATCATATTGAACTGCATTCATATTTTTAATATATAACAATATGAATATACAAATTTCTGTAAATCCCCTACCTTGTTGGAATCTGTGGAAATGAATGAGCAAATGTGCTGGCTGAAGGCGCTGAAGGAAACCACATTGGTTTCATTTTGGATACAAATGTCCATGGAAATTCAAAATGGAAACTAATTATATAGTTGAACCTGCAGAGACGAGTTTAAGAATCTGTGTTGAGAGTGATGGACACAGCCTTCACAATTATACTTCAGAGAATGTAAACATCTAAGAGTCATTAGAAATATGTGTAGAATAATAAACCCTACATTGTTTGAGTTAGGGAAAACACCATTTGTGATATATAGATACTATAGCTGTTCCTAAAGATTCACCCTTTTTTGCACCAGCAAGATAACATATAAGATTTTAAGAGTTGACGAATGTTAATATTCTTGTTTGATAAACTGTGAACTTGAGACATAGTTAATAAGAACATATTAACACAACAAAATGTTTTCAAAATCCTTAAACCCCCCTTTCCAGCAACTTATATAATTTATATAAATTATTTTAGAGAATAATACATAAATTATATATTTAAACATGATATAGTGTTTAGTGGAATGTATAAGGAGTCAAATTGTGTTAAAAAGAGCAATTTTTAGAAAATTTGGAAAAATACTTTTTTCTGTTCAAATTATAACTAAATGGATTATAAAGGTTTCACTCAGCCAATATATATCATTCACAATTTATTAATGAATTTTACAAAAAAACACCATAAATTTTATATTTAAACATGTAAAAACTATTTGTTTTACATTTGGAAGAAAATAATTGTAGAAAAACAATTTATAATTAAACCTTTGTGTTTGGATTTTTTGAGTAAAAGTTTCTCAAAGGCTCTCCTGCACCATTCTCAATGCAAATCATTCCCACACCTATGGCAAGAGATAGGCGAACGTTGTGTAGATGATTTGTGTTTGCTGGGTTAAGCCTCTGCAGCACTCTCTTCCGCTTCTGCATCACTCTCGTATGCCTCTGAATCACTCTCTTGAGCCTCTGCATCCCTCTCTTGAACTCTTGCATCCCTCTCATGAGCTTCTGCATCCCTCTCTTGAGCCTTTGCATCACTCACTTAAGCCTCTGCATCCCTCTCTTGAGCCTCTGCATCCCTCTCTTAAGCCTCTGCATTACTCTCTTGAGCCTTTGCATCCCTCTCCTAAGCCTCGGCCTCACTCTCTTAAGCCTCTGAATCACTCTCTTGAGCCTCTACATCACCCTCTTGAGCCCCTGCATCACCCTTTTAGGCCCCTGCATCCCTTTTTTGAGCCTCTGCATCACTTTCTTAAGCCTCTGCATCACTCTCATAATCCTTTGCATCACTCTCGTAAGCCTTTGAATCACTCTCTTGAGCCTCTGCATCCCTCTCTTGAGCCTCTGCATTACTCCCAAGAGCCTCTGCATCCCTCTCTTGTGCCTCTTCATCCCTCACTTGAGCCTCTGCATTCCTCTCTTGAGCCTCTGCATCACTCCCTTGAAGTCCTGCATCCCTCTCATGAGCCTTTGCATCCTTCACTTGAGCCTTTGCATCACTCTCTTAAGCCTCTGCTTCCCTCTCTTGAACCTCTGCGTCACTCTCAAGAGCCTCTGCATCCCTCTCTTGAGCCCTTGCATCCCTCTCTTAAGCCTCTGCATCACTCTCTTAAGCCTCTGCATCACTCTCGTAAGCCTCTGAATCACTCTCTTGTGCCTCTGCATCCCTCTCTTGAGCCCTTGCATCCCTCTATTGAGCCTCTGCATCCCTCTCTTAAGCCTATGCATCACTCTCCTATGCCTCTGCATCACTCTCTAATCCACTGAATCACTCTCTTGAGCCTCTGCATCCCTCTCCTAAGCCTCTGCCTCACTCTCTTAAGCCTCTGCATCACTCCCGTAAGCCTCTGAATCACTCTCTTGAGCCTCTGCATCCCTCTTGTGTGCCTCTGCATCCCTCACTTGAGCCTCTGCATCCCTCTTTTGAGCCATTGCATCCCTCTCTTGAACCTCTGCATCCCTCTCTTAAGCCTCTGCATCACTCTCTTCAGCCTCTGCATCACTCTCTTAAGCCTCTGCATCACTCTCGTAAGCCTCTGAATCACTCTCTTAAGCCTCTGCATCACTCAATTGAGCCCCTGCATCTCTCTATTGAGCCTCTGCATCACTCTCGTGAGCCTCTGCATCACCCTTCTAAGCCACTGCATCCCTCTTTTGAGCCTCTGCATCACTTTCCTAAGCCTCTGCATCACTCTCTTAAGCCTTTGCATCACTCTCGTAAGCCTCTGAATTACTCTCTTGAGCCTCTGGATCCCTTTCTTGAGCCTCTGCATCACTTCCAAGAGCCTCTGCATCCCTCTCATGTGCCTCTTTATCCCTCACTTGAGCCTCTGCATCCCTCTCTTGAGCCTCTGCATCCCTCTCTTAAGCCTCTGCATCACTCTCTTAAGCCTCTGCATCCCTCGCATGAGCCTCTGAGTCCCTCACTTGAGCCTTTGCATCACTCTCTTAAGCCTCTGCATCCCACTCTTGAGCCTCTGCTTCACTCTCAAGAGCCTCGGCATCCCTCTCTTGTGCCTCTGCTTCCCTCACTTGAGCCTCTGCATCCCTCTCTTGAGCCTCTGCATCACTCTCTTAAACCTCTGCATCACTCTCTTAAGCCTCTGCATCACTCTCGTAAGCATCTGAATCACTCTGTTGAGCCTCTGCATCACTCTCTTGAGGCTCTCCATCACTCTCTTGAGCCTCTGCATCCCTCTCTTAAGCCTCTGCATCATTCTCTTCAGCCTCTGCATCCCTCTCTTAAGCCTCTGCATCATTCTCTGAAGCTTCTGCATTCCTCTCTTAAGCCTCTGCATCACTCTCTTGATCCTCCGCTTCCCTCTCTTAAGCCTCTGCATCACTCTCTTGAGCCTCTGCATCCCTCTCTTAAGCCTCTACATTATTCTCTTGTGCCTCTGCATCACTTTCTTCAACCTCTGCATCACTCTCTTAAGCCTCTGCATCTCTCTCTTCAGAATCTGCATCCCTCTCTTGAGCCTCTGCATCCCTCTCTTGAGCCCCTGCATCCCTCTCTTGACCCTCTACTTCCCTCTCTTGAGCCTCTGCATCCCTCTCTTAAGCCTCTGCATCACTCTCTTCAGCCTTTGCATCACTCTCTTGAGCCTCTGCATCCCTCTCTTGAGCATCTGCATCCCTCTCTTGAGCCTCTGCATCCCTCTCTTAAGCCTCTGCATCACTCTCTTGAGCCTTTGCATCACTCTCTTGAACCTCTGCATCCCTCTCTTGAGCATCTGCATCCCTCTCTTGAGCCTCTGTATCCCTCTCTTGAGCCTCTGCATCCCTTTCTTAAGCCTCTGCATCACTCTCTTAAGCCTCTGCATCACACTCGTAAGCATCTGAATCACTCTGCTGAGCCTCTGCATCACTCTCTTGAGCCTCTCCATCACTCTCTTGAGCCTCTGCATCCCTCTTTTAAGCCTCTGCATTATTCTCTTCAGCCTCTACATCCCTCTCTTAAGCCTCTGCATCATTCTCTTCAGTCTCTGCATTCCTCTCTTAAGCCTCTGCATCACTATCTTGATCTTCTGCATCCCTCTCTTAAGCCTCTGCATCACTCTCTTGAGCCCCTGCATCATTCTACTTAGCCTCTGCATCCCTCTCTTAAGCCTCTACATCACTCTCTTGTGCCTCTGCATCACTCTCTTGAACCTCTGCATCATTCTCTTAAGCCTCTGCATCTCTCTCTTCGGCCTCTGCATCCCTCTCTTGAGCCTTTGCATCTCTCTCCTCAACCTCTGCATCCCTCTCTTGAGCCTCGCCATCCCTCTCTTGAGCCCCTGCATCCCTCTCTTGAGCCTCTACATCCCTCTCTTGAGCCTCTGCATCCCTCTCTATAGCCTCTGCATCACTCTCTTAAGCCTCTGCATCCCTCTCTTGAGCCTCTGCATCCCTTTTTTAAGCCTCTGCAACACTCTCTTCCGCTTCTGCATCACTCTCTTAAGCCTCTGCATCCCTCTCTTTAGCCTCTGCGTCACTCTCAATAGCCTATGCATCCCTCTCTTGTGCCTCTGCATCCCTCACTTGAGCCTCTGCATCCCTCTCTTGAGCCCCTGCATCCCTCTCTTGAGCCTCTGCATCCCTCGCTTGAGCCTCTGCATCCCTCTCTTAAGCCTATCCATCACTCTCTTAAGCCTCTGCATCACTCTCGTATGGCTCTGAATCACTCTCTTGAGCCTCTGCATCCCTCTCTTGAACTCTTGCATCCCTCTCATGAGCTTCTGCATCCCTCTCTTGAGCCTCTGCATCCCTCTCCTAAACCTCGGACTCACTCTCTTAAGCCTCTGAATCACTCTCTTGAGCCTCTGCATCACTCTCTTGAGCCCCTGCATCCCTCTCTAGAGCCTCTGCATCACTCTCCTGAGCCTCTGCATCACCCTTTTAAGCCTCTGCATCCCTTTTTGAGCCTCTGCATCACTTTCTTAAGCCTCCGCATCACTCTCTTGAGCCTCTGCATCACACCTTTGAAGTCCTGCATCCCTCTCATGAGCCTTTGCATCCCTCACTTGAGCCTCTGCATCCTACTCTTAAGCCTCTGCATCCCTCTCTTGGGCCTTTGCATCCCTCTCTTAAGCCTCTGCATCACTCTCTTAAGCCTCTGCATTACTCTCATGAGCCTCTGCATCATTCTCCTAAACCTCGGCCTCACTCTCTTAAGCCTCTGCTTCCCTCTCTTGAGCCCTTGCAACCCTCTATTGAGCCTCTGCATCCCTCTCTTAAGCCTGTGCATCACTCTCTTATGCCTCTGCATCACTCTCTTAATCCACTGAATCACTCTCTTGAGCCTCTGCATCCCTCTCCTAAGCCTCTGCCTTACTCTCTTAAGCCTCTGCATCACTCCCGTAAGCCTCTGCATCCCTCTCGTGTGCCCCTGCATCCCTCACTTGAGCCTCTGCATCCCTCTTTGGAGCCATTGCATCCCTCTCTTGAGCCTCTGCATCCCTCTCTTGAGCCTCTGCATCCCTCTCTTCAGCCTCTGCATCACTCTCTTAAGCCTCTGAATCCCTCTCTTTAGGCCTCTGCATAACTTTCTCGAGCCTCTGCATCACTCTCTTGATCCTCTGCATCACTCTCGTAAGCCTCTGCATCACTCTCTTAAGCCTCTGCATCTCTCCAGTAAACCTCTGATTCACTCTCTTGAGCCTCTCCATCCCTCTCTTGAGCCTCTCCAACACTCTCTTGACCCCCTGCATCCCTCTATTGAGCCTCTGCACCACTCTCTTGAGCCTCTGCATCACCCTCGTAAGCCTCTGCATCCCTCTTTTGAGCCTCTGCATCACTTTCTTAAGCCTATGCATCCCTTTCATGAGCCTTTGCATCTCTCTCTTGAACTCCTGCATTCCTCTTATGAGCCTCTGCATCCCTCTCTTGACCCTCTGCATCACTCTCTTAAGCCTCTGCATCCCTCTCTTGTGCCTCTGCATCCCTCACTTGAGCCTCTGCATCCTTTTTTTGAGCCATTGCATCCCTCTCTTGAGCCTCTGCATCCCTCTCTTAAGCCTCTGCATAACTCTCTTAAGCCTCTGCATCACTCTCTTGAGCCTCTGCATCATTCTCTTAAGCCTCTGCATCCCTCTCTGCATCTCTCTTGTAAGCCTTTGAATCACTCTCTTGAGCTTCTGCATCCCTCTCTTGAGCCTCTGCAACACTCTCTTGAGCCTCTGCATCCCTCTCTTGAGCCTCTACATCACTCTCTTGAGCCTATACATCCCTCTCTTGAGCCTCTGTATCCCTCTCTTAAGCCCCTGCATCACTCTCATGAGCCTCTACATCACTCTCTTGAGACTCTGCATCACTCTCTTGAGCCTCTGCATCATTCTCTTAAGCCTCTGCATCCCGCTTTTGATCCTGTGCATCACTCTCTTGAGCCTCCGCATCATTCTCTTGAGCCTCTGCATCACTTTCTTGAGCCTTGGCATCTTTCTCTGGAGCCTCATCATCCCTCTCTCTAGCCTCTGCAGCACATTCCTGAGCCTCTGCATCACTCTCTTAAGCCTTCTGCATCACTCTCTAGAGTCTCTGCAACACTCTCTTCAGCCTCTGCATCCCTCCCATGAGCCTTTGCATCACTCGCCTAAGCCTCTGCATCCCTCTCTTGAGCCTCTGCATCACTCTCAAGTGCCTCTGCATCTTTCTCTTGAGCCTTTGCATCCCACTCTTGAGCCTATTCATGCCTCTCTTGACCCTCTGCAACCCTCTCTTGAGCCTCTGCATCCCTCTCTTAAGCCTCTGCATCCCTCTCTTAAGCCTCTGCATCACTCTCTAAAGCTTCTGCATCACTCTCTTCAGCCTCTGCATCACTCTCTCAAGCCTCTGCTTCCCTCTCTTGGTCGTCTGCTTCACTCTCTTGAGCCTCAGCATCCCTCTCTTGAGCCTCTGCATCACTCTCTTGCGCCTCTGCATCACCCTCTTAAGCCTCTGCATCCCTCTCTTGAGCCTATCCATCCCTTTCTTGACCCTCTGCATCCCTCTCTTCAGCCTCTGCATCACTCTCTTAAGCCTCTGTATCACTCTCGTACGCCTCTGCATCACTCTCTTAAGCCTCTGCATCACTCTCTAGAGCCTCTGCATCACTCTCTTCAGCCTCTGCATCACTCTCTCAAGCCTCTGCTTCCCTCTCTTGATCGTCTGCATCACTCTCTTGAGCCTCAGCATCCCTCTCTTGAGCCTCTGCATCACTCTCTTGAGCCTCTGCATCCCTCTCTTAAGCCTCTGCATCCCTCTCTTAAGCCTCTGCATCACTCTCTAAAGCTTCTGCATCACTCTCTTCAGCCTCTGCATCACTCTCTCAAGCCCCTGCTTCCCTCTCTTGGTCGTCTGCTTCACTCTCTTGAGCCTCAGCATCCCTCTCTCTAGCCTCTGCAGCACATTCCTGAGCCTCTGCATCACTCTCTTAAGCCTTCTGCATCACTCTCTAGAGTCTCTGCAACACTCTCTTCAGCCTCTGCATCCCTCCCATGAGCCTTTGCATCACTCGCCTAAGCCTCTGCATCCCTCTCTTGAGCCTCTGCATCACTCTCAAGTGCCTCTGCATCTTTCTCTTGTGCCTCTGCATCACCCACTTTAGCCTCTGCATCCTCTCTTGAGCCTTTGCATCCCACTCTTGAGCCTATTCATGCCTCTCTTGACCCTCTGCATCCCTCTCTTGAGCCTCTGCATCCCTCTCTTAAGCCTCTGCATCCCTCTCTTAAGCCTCTGCATCACTCTCTAAAGCTTCTGCATCACTCTCTTCAGCCTCTGCATCACTCTCTCAAGCCTCTGCTTCCCTCTCTTGGTCGTCTGCTTCACTCTCTTGAGCCTCAGCATCCCTCTCTTGAGCCTCTGCATCACTCTCTTGCGCCTCTGCATCACCCTCTTAAGCCTCTGCATCCCTCTTTTGAGCCTATTCATCCCTTTCTTGACCCTATGCATCCCTCTCTTCAGCCTCTGCATCACTCTCTTAAGCCTCTGTATCACTCTCGTACGCCTCTGCATCACTCTCTTAAGCCTCTGTATCACTCTCTAGAGCCTCTGCATCACTCTCTTCAGCCTCTGCATCACTCTCTCAAGCCTCTGCTTCCCTCTCTTGATCGTCTGCATCACTCTCTTGAGCCTCAGCATCCCTCTCTTGAGCCTCTGCATCACTCTCTTGAGCCTCTGCATCACCCTCTTAAGCCTCTGCATCACTCTCATGAGCCTCAGCATCCCTCTCCTAAGCCTCTGCCTCACTCTCTTAAGCCTCTGCATCACTCTCGTAAGCCTCTGAATCACTCTCTTGAACCTTGGGCATCCCTCTCTTGAGCCTCTGTAACACTCTTTTCAGCCTCTGCATCACTCTCTTAAGCCTCTGAATCCCTCTCTTGAGCCTCTGCATCCCTCTCTTGATCCACTGCATCACTCTTTTAAGCCTCTGCCTCACGCATTTGATCGTCTGCATCACTCTCTTGAGCATCTGCATCACTCTATTGAGCCTCTGAATCACTTTTTTGAATCTCTGCATCACTCTCTAAAGCCTCTGCATCCCGCTCTTGATCCTCTGCATCAGTCTCTTGAGCCTCCGCATCATTCTCTTGAGCATCTGCATCACTCTCTTGAGCCTTGGCATCTTTCTTTGGAGCCTCAGCATCCCTCTCTTGAGCCTCTGCAGCACATTCCTGAGCCTCTGCATCACTCTCTCAAGCCTCTGCATCACTCTCTAGAGTCTCTGCATCACTCTCTTCAGCCTCTGCATCCCTCCCTTGAGCCTTTGCATCACTCTCTTAAGCCTCTGCATCCCTCTCTTGAGCCTCTGCATCACCCATTTTAGCCTCTGCATCCCTCTCTTGAGTCTTTGCATCCCTCTCGTGAGCCTATTCATCGCTCTCTTCAGCCTCTTCATCCCTCTCTTGAGCCTCTGCATCACTCTCTTAAGCCTCTTCATCACTCTCTAGAGTCTCTGCATCTCTCTCTTCAGCCTCTGCATCCCTCCCTTGAGCCTTTGCATCACTCTCTTAAGCCTCTGCATCCCTCTCTTGAGCCTCTGCATCACCCATTTTAGCCTCTGCATCCCTCTCTTGAGTCTTTGCATCCCTCTCGTGAGCCATTTCATCGCTCTCTTCAGCCTCTTCATCCCTCTCTTGAGCCTCTGCATCACTCTCTTAAGCCTCTTCATCACTCTCGTAAGCCTCTGCATCACTCTCTTAAGCCTCTCCATCCCTCTCTTTAGCCTCTGCATCACTCTCTTAAGCCTCTGCATCACTCCTGTACACCTCTGAATCACTCTCTTGAACCTCTCCATCATTCTCTTGACCCCCTGCATCCCTCTATTGAGCCTCTGCACCATACTCTTGAGCCTCTGCATCACCCTCTTAAGCCTCTGCATCCCTCTTTTGAGCCTCTGCATCACTTTCTTAAGCCTCTGCATCCCTTTCATGAGGCTTTGCATCTCTCTCTTGAACTCCTGCATCCCTCTTATGAGCCTCTGCATCCCTCTCTTGAGCCTTTGCATCACTCGCTTAAGCCTCTGCATCCCTCTCTTGAGCCTCTGCATCTCTCTCTTAAGCCTCTGCATCCCTCTCTTGTGCCTCTGCATCCCTCACTTGAGCCTCTGCATCCCTCTTTTGAGCCACTGCATCCCTCTCTTGAGCCTCTGCATCCCTCTCTTGAGCCTCTGCATCCCTCTCTTAAGCCTCTGCATAACTCTCTTAATCCTCAGCATCACTCTCGTAAGCCTTTGAATCACTCTCTTGAGCCTCTGCATCCCTCTTTTGAGCCTCTGCATCACTCTCTTCAGCCTCTGCATCCCTCTCGTGAGCCCCTGCATCACTCTCATGAGCCTCTACATCACTTTCTTGAGCCTCTGCATCACTCTCTTGAGCCTCTGCATCACTCTCTTAAGCCTCTGCATCCCGCTCTTGATCCTCTGCATCACTCTCTTGAGCCTCCGCATCATTCTCTTGAGCCTCTGCATCACTCTCTTGAGCCTCGGCATCTTTCTCTGGAGCCTCAGCATCCCTCTCTTGAGCCTCTGCAGCACATTCCTGAGCCTTTGCATCACTCTCTTAGGCCTTCTGCATCACTCTCTAGAGTCTCTGCAACACTCTCTTCAGCCTCTGCATCCCTCTCTTGAGCCTTTGCATCACTCGCTTAAGCCTCTGCATCCCTCTCTTGAGCCTCTGCATCACTCTCAAGTGCCTCTGCATCTTTCTCTTGTGCCTCTGCATCACCCACTTTAGCCTCTGCATCCTCTCTTGAGCCTATTCATCCCTCTCTTGACCCTCTGCATCTCTCTCCTGAGCCTCTGCATCACTCTCTTAAGCCTCTGCATCACTCTCGTAAGCCTCTGCATCACTCTCTTAAGCCTATACATCACTCCCGTACACCTCTGAATCACTCTCTTCAGCCTCTCCATCACTCTCGTGACCCCCTGCATCCCTCTATTAAGCCTCTGCCCCACTCTCTTGAGCCTCTGCATCACTCTCATAATCCTTTGCATCACTCTCGTAAGCCTTTGAATCACTCTCTTGAGCCTCTGCATCCCTCTCTTGAGCCTCTGCATTACTCCCAAGAGCCTCTGCATCCCTCTCTTGTGCCTCTTCATCCCTCACTTGAGCCTCTGCATTCCTCTCTTGAGCCTCTGCATCACTCCCTTGAAGTCCTGCATCCCTCTCATGAGCCTTTGCATCCTTCACTTGAGCCTTTGCATCACTCTCTTAAGCCTCTGCTTCCCTCTCTTGAACCTCTGCGTCACTCTCAAGAGCCTCTGCATCCCTCTCTTGAGCCCTTGCATCCCTCTCTTAAGCCTCTGCATCACTCTCTTAAGCCTCTGCATCACTCTCGTAAGCCTCTGAATCACTCTCTTGTGCATCTGCATCCCTCTCTTGAGCCCTTGCATCCCTCTATTGAGCCTCTGCATCCCTCTCTTAAGCCTATGCATCACTCTCCTATGCCTCTGCATCACTCTCTTAATCCACTGAATCACTCTCTTGAGCCTCTGCATCCCTCTCCTAAGCCTCTGCCTCACTCTCTTAAGCCTCTGCATCACTCCCGTAAGCCTCTGAATCACTCTCTTGAGCCTCTGCATCCCTCTTGTGTGCCTCTGCATCCCTCACTTGAGCCTCTGCATCCCTCTTTTGAGCCATTGCATCCCTCTCTTGAGCCTCTGCATCCCTCTCTTAAGCCTCTGCATCACTCTCTTCAGCCTCTGCATCACTCTCTTAAGCCTCTGCATCACTCTCGTAAGCCTCTGAATCACTCTCTTAAGCCTCTGCATCACTCAATTGAGCCCCTGCATCTCTCTCTTGAGCCTCTGCATCACTCTCGTGAGCCTCTGCATCACCCTTCTATGCCACTGCATCCCTCTTTTGAGCCTCTGCATTACTTTCCTAAGCCTCTCCATCACTCTCTTAAGCCTTTGCATCACTCTCGTAAGCCTCTGAATTACTCTCTTGAGCCTCTGGATCCCTTTCTTGAGCCTCTGCATCACTTCCAAGAGCCTCTGCATCCCTCTCATGTGCCTCTTTATCCCTCACTTGAGCCTCTGCATCCCTCTCTTGAGCCTCTGCATCCCTCTCTTAAGCCTCTGCATCACTCTCTTAAGCCTCTGCATCCCTCGCATGAGCCTCTGAGTCCCTCACTTGAGCCTTTGCATCACTCTCTTAAGCCTCTGCATCCCACTCTTGAGCCTCTGCTTCACTCTCAAGAGCCTCGGCATCCCTCTCTTGTGCCTCTGCTTCCCTCACTTGAGCCTCTGCATCCCTCTCTTGAGCCTCTGCATCACTCTCTTAAACCTCTGCATCACTCTCTTAAGCCTCTGCATCACTCTCGTAAGCATCTGAATCACTCTGTTGAGCCTCTGCATCACTCTCTTGAGGCTCTCCATCACTCTCTTGAGCCTCTGCATCCCTCTCTTAAGCCTCTGCATCATTCTCTTCAGCCTCTGCATCCCTCTCTTAAGCCTCTGCATCATTCTCTGAAGCTTCTGCATTCCTCTCTTAAGCCTCTGCATCACTCTCTTGATCCTCCGCTTCCCTCTCTTAAGCCTCTGCATCACTCTCTTGATCCTCCGCTTCCCTCTCTTAAGCCTCTGCATCCCTCTCTTAAGCCTCTACATTATTCTCTTGTGCCTCTGCATCACTTTCTTCAACCTCTGCATCACTCTCTTAAGCCTCTGCATCTCTCTCTTCAGAATCTGCATCCCTCTCTTGAGCCTCTGCATCCCTCTCTTGAGCCTCTGCATCCCTCTCTTGACCCTCTACTTCCCTCTCTTGAGCCTCTGCATCCCTCTCTTAAGCCTCTGCATCACTCTCTTCAGCCTTTGCATCACTCTCTTGAGCCTCTGCATCCCTCTCTTGAGCATCTGCATCCCTCTCTTGAGCCTCTGTATCCCTCTCTTGAGCCTCTGCATCCCTTTCTTAAGCCTCTGCATCACTCTCTTAAGCCTCTGCATCACACTCGTAAGCATCTGAATCACTCTGCTGAGCCTCTGCATCACTCTCTTGAGCCTCTCCATCACTCTCTTGAGCCTCTGCATCCCTCTTTTAAGCCTCTGCATTATTCTCTTCAGCCTCTACATCCCTCTCTTAAGCCTCTGCATCATTCTCTTCAGTCTCTGCATTCCTCTCTTAAGCCTCTGCATCACTATCTTGATCCTCTGCATCCCTCTCTTAGGCCTCTGCATCACTCTCTTGAGCCCCTGCATCATTCTACTTAGCCTCTGCATCCCTCTCTTAAGCCTCTACATCACTCTCTTGTGCCTCTGCATCACTCTCTTGAACCTCTGCATCACTCTCTTAAGCCTCTGCATCTCTCTCTTCGGCCTCTGCATCCCTCTCTTGAGCCTCTGCATCTCTCTCCTCAACCTCTGCATCCCTCTCTTGAGCCTCGGCATCCCTCTCTTGAGCCCCTGCATCCCTCTCTTGAGCCTCTACATCCCTCTCTTGAGCCTCTGCATCCCTCTCTATAGCCTCTGCATCACTCTCTTAAGCCTCTGCATCCCTCTCTTGAGCCTCTGCATCCCTCTCTTAAGCCTCTGCAACACTCTCTTCCGCTTCTGCATCACTCTCTTAAGCCTCTGCATCCCTCTCTTGAGCCTCTGCATCACTCTCAATAGCCTCTGCATCCCTCTCTTGTGCCTCTGCATCCCTCACTTGAGCCTCTGCATCCCTCTCTTGAGCCCCTGCATCCCTCTCTTGAGCCTCTGCATCCCTCTCTTGAGCCTCTGCATCCCTCTCTTAAGCCTCTCCATCACTCTCTTAAGCCTCTGCATCACTCTCGTATGCCTCTGAATCACTCTCTTGAGCCTCTGCATTCCTCTCTTGAACTCTTGCATCCCTCTCATGAGCTTCTGCATCCCTCTCTTGAGCCTTTGCATCACTCACTTAAGCCTCTGCATCCCTCTCTTGAGCCTCTGCATCCCTCTCTTGGGCCTCTGCATCCCTCTCTTAAGCCTCTGCATCACCCTCTTAAGCCTCTGCATCCCTCTCTTGAGCCTCTGCATCCCTATCCTAAACCTCGGCCTCACTCTCTTAAGCCTCTGAATCACTCTCTTGAGCCTCTGCATCACTCTCATGAGCCCCTGCATCCCTCTCTAGAGCCTCTGCATCACTCTCCTGAGCCTCTGCATCACCCTTTTAAGCCTCTGCATCCCTTTTTGAGCCTCTGCATCACTTTCTTAAGCCTCTGCATCACTCTCTTGAGCCTCTGCATCACTCCTTTGAAGTCTCTGCATCCCTCTCATGAGCCTCTGCATCCCTCACTTGAGCCTCTGCATCCTACTCTTAAGCCTCTGCATCCCTCTCTTGGGCCTCTGCATCCCTCTCTTAAGCCTCTGCATCACTCTCTTAAGCCTCTGCATCACTCTCTTGAGCCTCTGCATCATTCTCCTAAACCTCGGCATCACTCTCTTAAGCCTCTGCTTCCCTCTCTTGAACCTCTGCATCACTCTCTAGAGCCTCTGCATCCCTCTCTTGAGCCCTTGCATCCCTCTCTTGAGCCTCTGCATCCCTCTCTTAAGCCTCTGCATCACTCTCTTAAGCCTCTGCATCACTCTCTTAATCCTCTGAATCACTCTCTTGAGCCTCTGCATCCCTCTCTTAAGCCTCTGCATCACTCTCTTAAGCCTCTGCATCACTCCCGTAAGCCTCTGCATCCCTCTCGTGTGCCCCTGCATCCCTCACTTGAGCCTCTGCATCCCTCTTTTGAGCCATTGCATCCCTCTCTTGAGCCTCTGCATCCCTCTCTTGAGCCTCTGCATCCCTCTCTTCAGCCTCTGCATCACTCTCTTAAGCCTCTGAATCCCTCTCTTTAGGCCTCTGCATCACTCTCTCGAGCCTCTGCATCACTCTCTTGAGCCTCTGCATCACTCTCGTAAGCCTCTGCATCACTCTCTTAAGCCTCTGCATCTCTCTCTTAAGCCTCTGCATCACTCTCTTGAGCCTCTCCATCCCTCTCTTGAGCCTCTGCATCACTCTCTTGAGCCTCTGCATCCCTCTATTGAGCCTCTGCATCACTCTCTTGAGCCTCTGCATCACCCTCGTAAGCCTCTGCATCCCTCTTTTGAGCCTCTGCATCACTCTCTTAAGCCTCTGCATCCCTTTCATGAGCCTCTGCATCTCTCTCTTGAACTCCTGCATTCCTCTCTTGAGCCTCTGCATCCCTCTCTTGACCCTCTGCATCACTCTCTTAAGCCTCTGCATCCCTCTCTTGTGCCTCTGCATCCCTCACTTGAGCCTCTGCATCCCTCTTTGAGCCTCTGCATCCCTCTCTTGAGCCTCTGCATCCCTCTCTTAAGCCTCTGCATCACTCTCTTAAGCCTCTGCATCTCTCTCTTAAGCCTCTGCATCACTCTCTTGAGCTTCTGCATCCCTCTCTTGAGCCTCTGCATCACTCTCTTGAGCCTCTGCATCCCTCTCTTGAGCCTCTACATCACTCTCTTGAGCCTCTGCATCCCTCTCTTGAGCCTCTGTATCCCTCTCTTAAGCCTCTGCATCACTCTCATGAGCCTCTGCATCACTCTCTTGAGCCTCTGCATCACTCTCTTGAGCCTCTGCATCATTCTCTTAAGCCTCTGCATCCCTCTTTTGATCCTCTGCCTCACTCTCTTGAGCCTCTGCAACACTCTCTTGAGCCTCTGCATCCCTCTCTTGAGCCTCTGCATCACTCTCTTGAGCCTCTACATCCCTCTCTTGAGCCTCTGCATCCCTCTCTTAAGCCTCTGCATCACTCTCTTGAGCCTCTGCATCACTCTCTTGAGCCTCTGCATCACTCTCTTGAGCCTCTGCATCATTCTCTTAAGCCTCTGCATCCCTCTCTTGAGCCTCTGCATCACTCTCTTGAGCCTCTGCATCACTCTCTTAAGCCTCTGCATCACTCTCTTGAGCCTCTGCATCACTCTCTTCAGCCTCTGCATCCCTCTCTTGAGCCTTTGCATCACTCTCCTAAGCCTCTGCATCCCTCTCTTGAGCCTCTGCATCACTCTCAAGTGCCTCTGCATCACTCTCTTGAGCCTTTGCATCCCTCTCTTGAGCCTCTGCATCACTCTCTTGACCCTCTGCATCCCTCTCTTGAGCCTCTGCATCCCTCTCTTAAGCCTCTGCATCCCTCTCTTAAGCCTCTGCATCACTCTCTTGAGCCTCTGCATCACTCTCTTGAGCCTCTGCATCACTCTCTTAAGCCTCTGCATCCCTCTCTTGGTCGTCTGCTTCACTCTCTTGAGCCTCAGCATCCCTCTCTTGAGCCTCTGCATCACTCTCTTGCGCCTCTGCATCACTCTCTTAAGCCTCTGCATCCCTCTCTTGAGCCTCTGCATCCCTTTCTTGAGCCTCTGCATCCCTCTCTTCAGCCTCTGCATCACTCTCTTTAGCCTCTGCATCACTCTCGTACGCCTCTGCATCACTCTCTTAAGCCTCTGCATCACTCTCTTGAGCCTCTGCATCACTCTCTTCAGCCTCTGCATCACTCTCTTGAGCCTCTGCATCCCTCTCTTGATCGTCTGCATCACTCTCTTGAGCCTCTGCATCCCTCTCTTGAGCCTCTGCATCACTCTCTTGAGCCTCTGCATCCCTCTCTTAAGCCTCTGCATCCCTCTCTTAAGCCTCTGCATCACTCTCTTGAGCCTCTGCATCACTCTCTTGAGCCTCTGCATCACTCTCTCAAGCCTCTGCATCACTCTCTTAGCGTCTGCATCACTCTCTTGAGCCTCTGCATCCCTCTCTTAAGCCTCTGCAGCACATTCTCTGAGCCTCTGCATCACTCTCTTAAGCCTTCTGCATCACTCTCTTGAGTCTCTGCATCACTCTCTTCAGCCTCTGCATCCCTCTCTTGAGCCTCTGCATCACTCTCTTAAGCCTCTGCATCCCTCTCTTGAGCCTCTGCATCACTCTCAAGAGCCTCTGCATCACTCTCTTGTGCCTCTGCATCACCCACTTTAGCCTCTGCATCCTCTCTTGAGCCTCTGCATCCCTCTCTTGAGCCTCTGCATCCCTCTCTTGAGCCTCTGCATCCCTCTCTTGAGCCTCTGCATCCCTCTCTTAAGCCTCTGCATCCCTCTCTTAAGCCTCTGCGTCTCTCTCTTGAGCCTCTGCATCACTCTCTTCAGCCTCTGCATCACTCTCTTTCAGCCTCTGCATCCCTCTCTTGGTCGTCTGCTTCACTCTCTTGAGCCTCTGCATCCCTCTCTTGAGCCTCTGCATCACTCTCTTGAGCCTCTGCATCACTCTCTTAAGCCTCTGCATCCCTCTCTTGAGCCTCTTCATCCCTCTCTTGAGCCTCTGCATCCCTCTCTTCAGCCTCTGCATCACTCTCTTAAGCCTCTGCATCACTCTCTTGAGCCTCTGCATCACTCTCTTTAGCCTCTGCATCACTCTCTAGAGCCTCTGCATCACTCTCTTCAGCCTCTGCATCACTCTCTTGAGCCTCTGCATCACTCTCTTGAGCCTCTGCATCACTCTCTTGGGCCTCTGCATCCCTCTCTTGAGCCTCTGCATCACTCTCTTGAGCCTCTGCATTACCCTCTTAAGCCTCTGCGTCATCTCATGAGCCTCTGCATCCCTCTCCTAAGCCTCTACCTCACTCTCTTAAGCCTCTGCATCACTCTCGTAAGCCTCTGGATCACTCTCTTGAGCGTCTGCATCTCTCTCTTTAGCCTCTGCATCACTCTTTTCAGCCTCTTCATCCCTCTCTTGAGCCTCTGCATCCCTCTCTTGAGCCTCAGCATAACTCTCTTGAGCCTCTGCATCACTCTTTTAAGCCTCTGCATCACTCATTTGATCCTCTGCATCACTCTCTTGAGCCTCTGCATCACTCTCTTGAGCCTCTGCATCACTCTCTTGAGCCTCTGCATCACTCTCTAAAGCCTCTGCATCCCTCTCTTGATCCTCTGCATCACTCTCTTGAGCCTCTGCATCATTCTCTTGAGCCTCTGCATCACTCTCTTGAGCCTCTGCATCTTTCTCTGGAGCCTCTGCATCCCTCTCTTGAGCCTCTGCAGCACTCTCCTGAGCCTCTGCATCACTCTCTTGAGCCTCTGCATCACTCTCTAGAGCCTCTGCATCACTCTCTTCAGCCTCTGCATCCCTCTCTTGAGCCTTTGCATCACTCTCTTGAGCCTCTGCATCCCTCTCTTGAGCCTCTGCATCACTCTCTTCAGCCTCTGCATCCCTCTCTTGAGCCTCTGCATCCCTCTCTTGAGCCTCTGCATCGCTCTATTGAGCCTCGGCATCCCTCTCTTAAGCCTCTGCATCACTCTCTTAAGCCTCTGCATCTCTCTCTTGAGTCTCTGCATCCCTCTCTTGAGCCTCTGCATCCCTCTCTTGAGCCTCTGCATCCCTCTCTTGAGCCTCTGCATCCCTCTCTTGAGCCTCTGCATCACTCTCTTTAGCCTCTGCATCCCTCTCTTGAGCCTCTGCATCACTCTCTTAAGCCTCTGCATCATCTCTCTTGAGCCTCTGCATCCCTCTCTTAAGCCTCTGCATCACTCTCTTGAGCCTCTGCATCACTCTCTTGAGCCTCTGCATCCCTCTCTTGAGCCTCTGCATCCCTCTCTTGAGCCTCTGCATCCCTCTCTTGAGCCTCTGCATCACTCTCTTGAGCCTCTGCATCACTCTCTTGAGCCTCTGCATCACTCTCTTGAGCCTCTGCATCACTCTCTTAAGCCTCTGCATCACTCTCTTGAGCCTCTGCATCACTCTCTTGAGCCTCTGCATCCCTCTCTTGAGCCTCTGCATCACTCTCTTGAGCCTCTGCATCACTCTCTTAAGCCTCTGCATCCCTCTCTTGAGCCTCTGCATCACTCTCTTAAGCCTCTGCATCACTCTCTTAAGCCTCTGCATCACTCTCTTAAGCCTCTGCATCACTCTCTTGAGCCTCTGCATCACTCTCTTGAGCCTCTGCATCACTCTCTTGAGCCTCTGCATCCCTCTCTTGAGCCTCTGCATCCCTCTCTTGAGCCTCTGCATCACTCTCTTGAGCCTCTGCATCACTCTCTTAAGCCTCTGCATCACTCTCGTAAGCCTCTGCATCACTCTCTTAAGCCTCTGCATCACTCTCTTGAGCCTCTGCATCACTCTCTTGAGCCTCTGCATCCCTCTCTTGAGCCTCTGCATCCCTCTCTTGAGCCTCTGCATCCCTCTCTTAAGCCTCTGCATCACTCACTTAAGCCTGTGCATCACTCTCTTAAGCCTCTGCATCCCTCTGTTGAGCCTCTGCATCACTTTCCTGAACTCCTGAATCCCTCTCTTGAGCCTCTGCATCCCTCTCCTGAGCCTTGGCATCACTCTCTTGAGCCTCTGCATCCCTCTCTTGAGCCTCTGCATCACTCTCTTAAGCCTCTGCATCCCTCTCTTGAGCCTCTGCATCACTCTCTTCTCTTGAGCCTCTGCATCACTCTCTTCAGCCTCTGCATCCCTCTCTTGAGCCTCTGCATCCCTCTCTTGAGCCTATTCATCCCTCTTAAGCCTCTCACTCGCATGAGCCTCTGCATCCATCTCTTGAGCCTCTGCATCACTCTCTTAAGCCTCTGCATCACTCTCCTGAGCCTCTGCATCACTCTCTTAAGCCTCTGCATCCCTCTCTTGAGCCTCTGCATCCCTCTCTTGAGCCTCTGCATCCCTCTCTTGAGCCTCTGCATCCCTCTCTTGAGCCTCTGCATCACTCTCTTGAGCCTCTGCATCACTCTCTTAAGCCTCTGCATCCCTCTCTTGAGCCTCTGCATCACTCTCTTAAGCCTCTGCATCACTCTCTTGAGCCTCTGCATCACTCTCTTGAGCCTCTGCATCACTCTCTTGAGCCTCTGCATCCCTCTCTTGAGCCTCTGCATCACTCTCTTAAGCCTCTGCATCACTCTCTTGAGCCTCTGCATCACTCTCTTAAGCCTCTGCATCACTCTCTTGAGCCTCTGCATCACTCTCTTGAGCCTCTGCATCCCTCTCATGAGCCTCTGCATCACTCTCTTGAGCCTCTGCATCCCTCTCTTGAGCCTCTGCATCCCTCTCTTGAGCCTCTGCATCCCTCTCTTGAGCCTCTGCATCACTCTCTTATGCCTCTGCATCACTCTCTTAAGCCTCTGCATCCCTCTCTTGAGCCTCTGCATCACTCTCTTAAGCCTCTGCATCACTCTCTTGAAGCCTCTGCATCACTCTCGTAAGCCTCTGCATCACTCTCTTGAGCCTCTGCATCACTCTCTTGAGCCTCTGCATCACTCTCTTAAGCCTCTGCATCCCTCTCTTAAGCCTCTGCATCACTCTCTTGAGCCTCTGCATCACTCTCTTGAGCCTCTGCATCACTCTCTTAAGCCTCTGCATCCCTCTCTTCAGCCTCTGCATCCCTCTCTTGAGCCTCTGCATCACTCTCTTTAGCCTCTGCATCACTCTCTTGAGCCTCTGCATCACTCTCTTGAGCCTCTGCATTCCTCTCTTGAGCCTCTGCATCACTCTCTTGAGCCTCTGCATCCCTCTCTTGAGCCTCTGCATCCCTCTCTTGAGACTCTGCATCACTCTCTTGAGCCTCTGCATCCCTCTCCTAAGCCTCTGCATCACTCTCTTAAGCCTCTGCATCACTCTCTTGATCCTCTGCATCACTCTCTTAAGCCTCTGCATCACTCTCTTAAGCCTCTGCATCCCTCTCTTGAGCCTCTGCATCACTCTCTTGAGCCTCTGCATCACTCTCTTAAGCCTCTGCATCACTCTCTTGAGCCTCTGCATCACTCTCTTGAGCCTCTGCATCACTCTCTTGAGCCTCTGCATCCATCTCTTGAGCCTCTGCATCACTCTCTGCAGCCTCTGCATCACTCTCTTGAGCCTCTGCATCACTCTCTTAAGCCTCTGCATCACTCTCTTGAGCCTCTCTATCACTCTCTTTAGCCTCTGCATCACTCTCTTGTCTGCATCACTCTCTTGAGCCTCTGCATCACTCTCTTAATCCTCTGCATCACGCTCTTGATCCTCTGCATCACTCTCTTGAGCCTCTGCATCATTCTCTTGAGCCTCTGCATCACTCTCTTGAGCCTCTGCAGCACTCTCTTAAGCCTCTGCCTTTCTCTCTTGAGCCTCTGCATCACTCTCTTGAGCCTCTACATCCCTCTCTGGAGCCTCAGCATCCCTCTCTTGAGCCCTTTGCAGCACTCATTTGAGCCTCGGCATTACTCTATTAAGCCGCTGCATCACTCTCTAGAGTCTCTGCATCACTCTCTTCAGCCTCTGCATCCCTCTCTTGAGCGTTTGCATCACTCTCTTAAGCCTCTGAATCCCTCTCTTGAGCCTCTGGATCACTCTCAAGTGCCTCTGCATCTTTCTCTTGTGCCTCTGCATCACTCACTTTAGCCTCTGCATCCCTCTCTTGAGCCTCTGCATCCCTCCTTTGAGCCTATTCATCCCTCTCTTGAGCCGCTGCATCCCTCCCTTGAGCCTCTGCATCACTCTCTTAAGCCTCTGCATCACTCTCGTAAGCCTCTGCATCACTCTCTTAAGCCTCTGCATCACTCCCGTAAACCTCTGAATCACTCTCTTAAGCCTCTGCATCCCTCTCTTGAGCCTCTGCATCCCTCTCTTGAGCCTCTCCATCACTATCTTGAGCCCCTGCATCCCTCTATTCAGCCTCTGTACCACTCTCTTGAGCCTCTGCATCATCCTCTTAAGCCTCTGCATCACTCTTTTGAGCCTCTGCATTACTTTCTTAAGCCTCTGCATCCCTTTCATGAGCCTTTGCATC